>JAODTR010007182.1:0-18262 GCA_025399935.1 Amblyopsis rosae | reverse complement strand
GATTGGCTATCTGACTGGAAGTGTTAGGACAGGTTAGAGATGATTGGCTATCTGACTGGAAGTGTTAGGACAGGTTAATGTCACCCATTTAAATTCTGCTTGAATGAATTTGGGCTAAATGACATTTAAATGTTAGACAGAGATACAATTAGTCAAGCCCTTTCAGGTCCCTTCTGACAACTGGCCAAAATAGAAGTGCACGTGAGAGAACAATGTCAGCTACCTCCATAGGGTTGACAATGATGGTGAGGGCAGAGTCATCCCATTGACCACCACCCTCCTTCGCCCCGCTCCTAGAGCCTTCGTCATGGCGATGAATGGAGCGGATTCTGAATACTCCAAGGATCACCATGACAACAAGGAAACCCACACACACCATGATGATAACAGTAGCCGCTCCTGGGACCACTGTTAGAAAGAAGCAGAGAGATGATTGAATGAGATGAAATTAAATAATGCAAACTAAGCACGTTATAACTTGGCTGTTCGATAAATAGTTTGGAATCAGAATTTTGACTGCAGTTATATTTATATTTAACTGTATTTCTATTTGACAGCACATGCTTTAATTACAGGTTATAGGACAAAATGTCCCATTGGTGTATATAGGCACTGACATATTCAGCAACATCCCACATACAGACCTTGATAACACTGCCACCTTGTGGTTCATATGAGCAAAGACAAAGCAGGAGAGCAACGTCCATTACCTGAGTTGCGGTGTGGATTGGGCAGGGTGTGTCCACTGAGCTCCCCAGAGTGGTGAGATGGATGGAGAAACTGCTGCTGGGAGGCCAGTAAGTGTGACGGGTGGTTAAGACTATCCAAAGAGTGCAGGAAGTTCACCTGAAGGTAGAGAGAACATGGAAGAGAAAAGGAACATATATTATTAACCTTATTGGTTATGATGTTAATACAAAAACCAACTATGTTTGCTCTGAATTTCACGGCAACCACTTGAGCGCTTTTGAAATGTTAGCTGTGCTCACCTCAAGCGTCAACTCATTGCTGGTGTACCTGCCGTTCATCTCAGAGCAGGACAAGCGGAAGCGCCTCTCAAAGCGAGCGGAGCCTTTGGCCAGACGATAGCGAACAGAGCGCAGCACATCCTCATAGACGGATATGGATTCGGCTCCTTGGATAGAGGTGTGTAACAAAAGGCTGTAAGCCGATACAGGGATGATGACAGCAGAAAGGAGTGGGAAATAGAGTAGACACTCTTCTCTTTAACTTCGATCCTTTCCAGAATTAATTGTTTTGAGGGTGGTAAAGCTGTCTGTGGGATCTTTACAATTGTTCATGTACATTTGTATGATCAAATATATAAAATGTGTGTTTACAGTTTTTTTATGTGGTAAGATTTCACTACTCTTTGTGCAAAACTCATCAAAAGTATATATTTTTTTCACCACTTTAAGTGCATTTTGAATTGACTGAATACATTAATAATATTTGAACTACAACATGAAAATATATGTTTGTAAAGTTTAAATAACTACATTGTCATCCATGATTATTACCATACATAATGATTCTTATTAAAGCTACAGTAATTGATTTTACACAGTGCAAGACACAATTAATAACCATACAAAAGGAGTTGACTGAATTATGCACTTCAACATGGGTCAAATACTTCAAATAAAATCAAAAAAATAGTACAAAAATTATAAAGAAAAAAAACCATGTAAAATGTATGATGAAGTTTACAATTCATATTGTAAATATGTAAAATGATATTACATTTAAAAAAAACGGTAAGTATACTGAACAAGGATCATAATAGGAAGTGAATATATTTTCATTGATCGGCTCATCGCACCCTGTGTGTTCAAATCATTTCAAACGATGGCCATGGAGGCTTTGCTGACTGCATTGCCACTATGAAAGGCATATTTCTCACGTGTGCCTACCTGTAATAGCAATGTAAGCGGTGGTGTTGATGATCTCCAGGCCCCTCTCTCGCAGCACATCCATGTCCAACAGCAGCTCCTCCCGCTCTGTGTTAAGCTCCTCCCCCAGGGGCTGCACCTCGCAGCCGTCCAATGTGTGAGCCACGGCGTCCGACATTAGAGCTGAAGAGGTAGTGAAACGGCAGCAAACAAATGATACAATCAGTGTCCCCACGTCGTAAAGAAATAGGGCGTGCAACGCAGACGGCCCTTCCTAAATGCTAATATCCATATACATAACGGCAGAGAAAGATAAACAACTAAAGAGACAAGCTCACATGATTTCATAACACCTCTTTCATAACAATAAGACCACAGAAAGAGGAAGCACTTTCTGCTGACTCACCTCCACCCTCCATCACCTGGGCGGCTGTGTTGACAGCATGAGACAGGGAGCAGACAATTCGGAGTTCTGGGAAGAGCGGGACACCGCGGGGACCCTCAAACTCTGGCGCAGGGCGGGCCAGGTGGGGTCCAACCCCAGACAGTGATATCTGGGGGGCATCAGGCTGGAGGACCACAAGGTAACCCTCCAGCTGCTTAAGGGACAGGCAGCTCTCCTCACTGAAACACCTGGGATGGCAGGCAGGATGGAAGAGAGACAGAGAAAGAGTGGGAGAGAGAAGTTTAGTCAGCACATGCTGCAATACCGTGAATACAGTGGTATTCTCAACAAGTGGGTGAAAGGGTGTAGCCTCGTGAGATCACCCTGACCTCGCAAGCTTCAGTTTAATTTCACAGTGAAAATCAGTCTGGAAAGCCTAGGAATTTAGAATTTAGAACATTTAGAATGTGTCCGAATAGCACCTGAACCTTCCAATCAATGTCGTGTTTATAGCTACATGGGTGTGGTTTAGGTGTGCCGACAGCGAAAACAACCAGGTGGTTCATCCAATGAAGTATTTTTTTTAAGTACCTGCCATTCACAAACAGTTTCAAGCAGACACGGTGAGAACATGGAAACTCTACACAGAAAGGCCGGGACGACCAGGGTTCGAACCCGGGACCTTCTTGCTGTGAGGACACAGTGATATCTACTGGGCCAAAGCTACCGTTGTTGCCCGTGTTGCAATTCCTCTGGCATGTCAGGTTAAGATGGGTGCTTCTTGAAAAGAATATCTTTCAATTTTTCTTTATTTGTTAATTATTTAATTTATTTTAATTGTATTGCAAGTGCATTGAATGTACATTTGTAATAGTGTTCATGGATGGTAATATACTTTTATACTCTCTGTGTGCATGACTCAAAAGGTCTGCGAACCATTGTGCTACCTTTGTTTGTAATGGTTTCAAGGCTTCCTGAGCCTTGAAAGGCTTCCTAAAAGAGAGAAGCTATGAAAGCCAGTTTTGAATTCCGTGTCACAGCCAATATGACCATTCTTGGAGAAAGCTGCAAAATTCTGTTCCGTTATTACAACATGAACACAGGCAACAGTCAGTTGTGACAATAGCACACTTTCTACCACATTAGTCACATTAGCCATGCTCTTACACACACAATTATCCTGTCATGGCATAAGAGGAATTCAGACTGCATAAAGGCTTCTTGAAAATATATTTGCTCATTTGCGCAATTCACAACAAGTATTTAACCTCGTACTTCAGAGTACTTTGAGCAGTGAGTGGTGAGCTGGCTGTATTAGTATATATGTGTGTGTGTGTGTGAGAGAGAGAGAGAGTTATTGAGTGTGTTTGTTTGTGAGAGCAGCTGCATTTACCAGCCTATCTAGAAGAGCCTGCTGTTCAGCCATCTGGCTATTTCCAATCCTCAAATCAGTCTAATCTAACACACAATAAAACATGTTGAAAAAATACTGCCCACCTCCTGACTTCTATCTGCGCAAAATCACACAACCCAACTTGTGACCTTGAATCAGTAGGATTTGACAAACACCCTGCCTTAATAAAAACAGTAGTGAACTGCAGCACTGAGTCACTCTAATATTGTAAAATAAAATAACCCGAATCAGTCCAATGGGGATATATGTAAATCCTTAGAGTTAAATAAGTGCCTTACGTCAATAGTCTGTCATCTACAGATTGAATAAACTATATAGAGCAGTACATGTACTGTACTTTCCAGAGACAATGAATATTTCATGGACACAAAGTGGTCGCTAAAGCCATAAAGAGTGTACAGTTGTTAAGAAATAGACTTGTCTTTTTCAATGTGATGCAGGCTGAACCAGTCCTATATTATATAAATCCCTTTTAAGCTGACCTCTCTGTTAACAACGTATAAAAATCGTAGCAATGCCATGAAATAATTATGCTTGAGCTTGAGTATTTAGGAAGATGCATGGCTATTTCCATATGCAATGGCAATATATCGATACATCGCTAAAGATGATGCAGGCCTGAGACTGAATTGGGGAAAGAGATTATACAGTACTCTAAAAGCAAACAAAACATTATCACCCTGCTCTTGTTAAATGTATCAGATATATAAATACATTTGATAGCATTTATTCCTTAATATACAGTTATGATAGAAAGTCCTGGATAAGTTTAAATGTGTTTGTTTCTAGCAGACATGCATTGACATCGCTGCTGTATATCCTAGTGTCCTATTGTTAACAATCTAAAACTTCTGCTGTGGTTTGCAACCAGAATACAACTGAAGGAAACATGTGTTAAGCAGTTAATAACAGTCAATTAAATGATTCAGTAGAGATAACCTCGACTTTAAAATGTATGCTGTCAGTGGAATGTCAATGGAATGCAGTCTAGCTGTTGAAATATATAAAGTGAATAATTGACACAGTTAAGCGGAATTTAACAGAGAGCTAGTTTATATGTATGTATTACATATATCTGTCATGCGAACTACTTATCTTTATTACTACTTATCATTATGTAAAGACAACAAAGTCTAATATCTTGTGTGTGTGTGTGTGTGTGTGTGTGTGTGTGTGTGCGTGAGAGAGAGTGTGCGTGTGCGTGTGTGTCTCACACTACCTGAGGGAAGTGGTGAGCTTAAGAGGTCTGACTCCAGGAGTAGCAAAGCGAAGGGAGTTTCTGTAGGTGACCTGCTGAACGGCCCGGTTGAAGCTCTCAATGTCGTCACCTTCTAACACCAGCACTGACTGGCTAGGGTTCACGTGGACCTGTGAGGCCAACAATCACATTCATTACTTACACACACAGTACAAAAGCAATTGTCTTCTGAGTCAAGCTAAAAACTTTTATTTTTTATTTTTTATTCTGTTATTCTGCCATACCACTGCAGAAGTTCCATATACTGAATAATATAATAATGTAATATAAATATTACAGGCTGATGTATTGAACATACAATAGAGACAAATGCATGAACCAGGAGACATTAGAAGAAGGAGGAGAATACCTTCATGCCAGAGCCTAAAGTCTCAAGGTCCCCGAAATCCAATCCTTCTCTGCATGCATAGAGGCACTCCACAACACTGTGTGGCTCAACGCTTCCAGGGCGCACCGTCACCCCCGACAACAAGCCACGGTAACCGCCGATATACTTCCCTAAGGACCATAGACACCATAATGAATACACATACACAGAATTAGACAAACTTACACAGAAGGCTTCACCGCAAACAGCTCATACACTTACATGCACATATGCAGGTAGTTTTTCATATAGGAAGACCAAGATACCTGGTGGGGGACACTGTACTATTCCTATTAAATATATTATTCTATAAAATTTGTATGACATGTACTGTAAATATAAATCTTATTGAGTTCCAATGTGTATAGCATCACTGCCATATAAAGGTTATACAACAAGAGCAGCTTATATCACATGGTAAAAGACTAACCGAGAATGATACAATACTGTAGATTTGATAATACTATACACACACACACACACACACACACATATATATTTACACACACAGTATGACAGACATATTTACTGAAAGCCCCCGCAAAGACACACAATTTGCCATACAAGCAAATGCTCACAGTGACAAGCTACAGCTAAGTAATTGTGTGAAAACAACAGAATTCACCTGAGTCTTTACCCTCTGGGATGGTGTTGTTGAAAATCTCCTTCTGCCTCTCTTCTGGCTCTGTAAGGAGAAATCACCCGCGGGATGAAAAGTGGAATGGGGAGATGAAAACATTAAGAACGAGTGAGAAATATTGTGTGAAAGTAGGAAGAAAATGTGAGTGACGATGCCAGAAAACAAGATTGACAGCTGGAATGAAATAGGAAGAGGCTAAATAAATGTCTAGATGATACTGGAAGGATTGCAATCTCCTCATTATCAAGCGGCAGCCGGCGTCAGCTAGGCGTCAGCCTACGACTGTGGGATTACACCTCGTGTGAGAATGTGTGTTTTCCACTGCTAATTGGCAGACCGAGTATTCCGTTTTAATGATTATCACGGGCAGGCTAACTGTCTGGTCCACTTGTTGTTCTGTTCCCCTGAATAATTGATGTCAGTGATATTATTAGCCTTCAAAGGCACACCGCCTCTGCTGGAAATATAACTGAGGGAAATGAAGAAGGGAATGAGCAGGAGACAGAAGGTCTTGAGGTGCCCGATGAGTCTAAGTTGCCGTGCGAGCTCCCAGAAGTGGCAGACTCTAATCTCTAGCACGCTTCAAGGGTGCGTGACAGAGCAAGACAAGAAAGGTTGCTAATTGCGCTGCTCAGAGTAGATTGAAATATGTTCAGCCTCTGCTATGCTTGGGGTCCATCGTTGTTCAGCCGGCATGCAAACAATTCATTTTGTCGATACACTTTTACCGCCGGCTGGAACAAATGACTTTCTGGCTGTCAGCTCGACCCTTACCCCAGCAGGCACCAATCACCATCCTCTGCCGGGCGGCGGGGTTAGGAATAGCACCGTTGTCGTGGATGAGAGCAGGGTCGAAGGTCACACCATCGACATACAGGGTCACTGAGGGGAACTGGACGCTGAGAGACAGGTGGTGCCACTCACTGTCACATACCTGTAAGGTAAACAAGCTGTATCAAAGCAGAGCAGTGTGGAACAACCTTACAGCTGAGGTTTTGAGCTGTTTGACTGTTCCTGTGCTCTTTGTACAGATGTCAGAACAGAGGGATAGGATAACCCTAACCCTAGAGGAACAGAGAACCAGGGATATGTGAACACAGAGAGAGATAGGGAAGATGGATGTATGGGTTTGGGGTACATTCAGAGAATATCTTCTCACAGTCTGTTAGCTGTCTGTCCTGTGTGTGCGATTAATAAAATCTGGTGTTTCGACACAGCCCCCTGGGTCTGTAATGCTACATTCACAATACAAGCCATAGTGCTCTTTTCAGATTTATTGCTCCAATCAGATTATATTTAGTTTGGCTGTTCGCATACAGTAATGTTTTAAAAATGTATCAGTATCAGATTCCAGTGTGTGCAAGTAACGATTCTGAACTGACCCGTAAACGAACAAGACATGTAGCACGCTGTTGTACAGAAGTATGAAGTCAGCCTTTACGGTCATTTACTATAACTTCATGCAGTGGAAGCCAGCGAATTTGTACAGAAGCTTCACGGCCAATACTAAAGCCTGTTGTGCACAATATACAGAGCTTTATCTCCACCATGCTGACACCTCACTGTCCCTCCACTCCTAATACTCCACTCATTGCATCTGAATCTGTTTATGTTCACTCTGTAAATTTCTATCTAGAGTGATGTAAAAGTTAAGTGAATTTTGATTTGGCTGTTCAGACTGAGATTGTATTACAAATAATCAGTCCTGTATCTGATGCAGATGATGTAGGACCATATATGAAAGATCAGATTCCATGTGATATGTGCTGGTCACGCAGTTTCAAAAATCGGATCCAAGTCACATATGTGCGAAAATACATTTCAGGTTTGGGCCAGATTTGCTTGCAGTGGGAAAGTAGCCTAAATGGGAACCCAAACAAAGTGGTGCAGACTCCACCACACAACAATATCCCAGCCTTGGCAATACGTGTCAAAGTTGAAGGATGGAGCTTCTGAGGGAGCACCCTTTTTGAAATTATTATTAAACCTTTATTTACCCAGGAAAGCACATTGAGATTAAAAATCTATTTTCCAAGAGCGTCCTGGACGAAAGATTGCGCAATACAATTCATGAAATACAGGTAATGTAGTTAAAACAACACCATAAATATATAGTAATCATTGACACAACTCATTTAGAAACATTGACAAGTCAAGGAATCAGTCTCAAAGTCCCTTTTCAAAGCTTCAAATGCAGTAAATGAAGAGTGACAATGGCATTGAAGGGACAGGTGATTGAGTTTTAGTTTTAGTTTAAATATCAACAATCTTTCTCCAGCATCGCTTAAGTCTCCTTCTCCCTACCATTACATGTTCTCACATACATTCAGGCGCTTCACCGATCTTCGTGCTTTAATCAAATCTGGGAAGCTACTGAGGGACGCATTTCATTCTACCTCTCAGCACCGACTCCTTGCTGAGGCATGAAGACACAGGAAGAGTGAAGCTGACCCCCTCCCCACACACCCACACACACACGCCCCCTCCATCCCCATCTGGCTGAAGCCGTTCCCGCAGTACCTGCTCCAGTTTCCACAGGAACTTAACAGGGCGTGCAGCTGAGACGTCAGGCCAGTAGAAGAGAGAGAGTCGGCAGCCATGGACCGAGAGAGAATAGTGGGAGAAGGAGTCATCTGTGGGCCGCGACAGAGCAGAAAGCCAGGATACAGCATTAATAGATGCCTCAATGTGACTCAAAGATTAGCGTAAATTAAATTACACCCCCCATCACTCTTGAGCACTTTGTGGCCCACATATTTATTCTGTGTTGATATAAATTCAGACTTCTTCAAAAAATGGATAACCAGGCTAATTTTCCATGGCATACATACAATACAAATGTCTTTTTACCAATAACCCCCCCCCACCCCCCACCCCACCCCTAGCCCTCAAAATATAAGCATTCCATTGTAATGCATAAATGTACACTCGCAAAAGCTAGCCAAGATAACAGCAGTTTCTGAAATACAAATCAAACCTGGAATAGACATCAAGACAGATCTATATTAAAATAACAACAAGGGCATTCAGAGCAAAATTTTAAATGATCTCATGGCCCACAGAAAAGCATAGTGTGAGCCCCACATGGTCCAGAGCCCTGTGTTGAGAACCACACACGGCATATGCACAGTATCTAACAAAAGAGCAAACCATCTTCAGACATAAACCGTAATGCTTAAAGGTAAACATAATAATCTATTGTGGGTAGCTCTGCTGAAGCAGTAGGTTGAGTGGCTCACTCAAGGGCACCTTGCCAGATGTTTTTGGAGGCAAGAACAGCATTATTAATTGACTTTCCCTGCCCAGTTCTCCCAGCCTCCATTAGGAAACAGTAACCTTCTGATCACCTTCAGGTTTCACACCCAGAGCTGTGTGGAGCCAGATGAATGGACAACAAAAAAAGCATCTAATCTATCTAGCGTTTTCCATTTCGCTTGCTGAAACCCATTCTTATTGACCTGTCACACCCTCATCTACTGTACATACATCATGGCAACATCTCCAAGGTTACAATTCAGATTTAATATCATGAAAATACCATTTATATCATGAAACCACTGACTCACTTTGTTTCCATGCATATCTTGCTAATCTTCCAACAATTATTAATAGGATAATACCAAACTTGTAATGTGGAAATGTGGAATATTCCAGACAACAGTGTGCATGTGTGTGTGTGTGTGTGTGTGTGTGTGCGTGCATGTGAACACAGTCTTTGTTAACCTAATTAGAATCCAACATGCGAGGGGGGGAGGGGGTAGACGGCACGTAACACACCATTCTTGACAGTGCTGCACACAATAGTCTCCTCCTCCTTGCGGTTGCCTTTACTCTGACTGGCTACAGGCTGGATGTTAGCCCCGCCCCTTCTCATCCACAGCTGCAAGGTGAAGTGGTCTCCCGACACGGCTGCCACCACTGAGTCTGGCACCACGGCAACATGGCTCGATCCGTTGAAGGAGAAGACGAGCGACGAATCGGAGGACGGGAGGGTGGGCAGAGCCGACGTCCAATTGGCTGCCGGGGACGGGGGCGGGAGCAGGTCGACCTCGCCCCTGACGGCACCTGGGAGCAGACGGAGGGTGTTAATGAGTGGAGAGGGAACCTGACCTTCACAGATTAAACCTGTGCACAGGTGTACAGCAGAACCCACCGCACAGACGGCGCACAGATCTGTCAGAGTAGCTGTCTCTGTCGCAGCCCTTCCCAATGTGGCCTGTCTGGAGCTCTACGGTGGCCTGGATGTTCCACACGGTCTCCTCGCATGTCTCCAAGTGCAGGCTTGGAAACAACGGAATGCTTCCTGACCCAGGCGTGTATTCCACACGCTTTGTCCATCCTGAAGAAGAAGAAGAAGAAGGTCAAACTGTGGCAAACTGGAGCCCAGCAGGGCCAGGGTGCAATTAGGAAGTTGATATGATTCCTCTGTGCCTGTAAATGCTGCTTGGAATAGAGCCCCCACTGTTACAGAACCCAGAGGACAAGCTGTTGTACACACAACATCAGTCAGCAGAGCATGTTCACTGTAGTAATATCAGCAGTATGCATTACAGTAAATGAATCAATATACCAATATACTACTCAATTAATTATATAGCAGCATTGAACTTTTGGTATGCCCTCCACTCTCTAGCTTCTTTACCTCGATATTAAACTGTCTTACTGGCGTTCAGAAGAATGCATTAAGTTTCACTGTGTAACAAACACATACTTCTAATGTGTCTACAGAGCTGTTTCTACTTGTATCAGATTGTTATAGTGTTAAATTCAAGATTGAATTAAGCATTTAAATACACACTACATTAAATTCTACAACAATCTAGAGTCATTTGAGACTACCAGTAGAGACAGTGATCATTTGATAGATACGTCTGAAAGTACTATTTGGTGTAACAAAGAAAGTAAATGGCAGATTAATATAATCTCGATTTGCAGTGCAGCACACACTGCAAATTATTGATTGATTTGTCATGAAAAGGACTTGATAATGAGCAAATGAAGATATACAGTAGAGAAACAAATACTGCTTCCACAACAATCTTCACTTGTCATCTCAAATCATTCAAACAGTGGATTTGCTCTTTAGATTAACACTAGAAAGGTAAAAGCTCTTAATAAGCAATCACAATGAGTTTTGTTAAATCATAACAGTATATATGCAGGGTTGGTTGTCCCACACCATGCCTTTCTAGTGCATATTCACTATAAAGACATGTTTTTAAACATGTCCAAGAACCCATACGCATTTCACCGCAAGGCCACAGACAGAAGCCTACCTATCCACCTAGATTATAGTTGATTTATTTGTAAGGACAGTTATTACCAATCCAGCCGGGTTTGCAGGACGGCTTGACAGTGACAACAACCTGGGCGTCAGCCTGAGCTCGGTTCTTTCCACAGTCAAAGGCGGTCACCCAGAAGGTGTGGACCCGCTGCCGCTTAGAATCCAATGGCTCAGTGTTCTTAATGTTACCTAGGAGACAGGCAAACCAGGGTTATTGTAGATGCAAATAAGTACCAAACAATTAGCCAACATAATCGCAAGCCTGCTCCAGTCAGCATCACAGACACTCACTATATTTATTACACACAAAATACTCTGGGAAAACACTGCAAGAGAGTGCAACTAAAAGGGTTTAGCTATTTACAGAGACAAAGGCACCGGACTTTACAATGATAGGCTGACAGCACCACACATCAGCCCACAAACAATGAGTCACCCAAAAAAAAAAGGACAGAAAACCCTGAGAAAGAAGAGCAGTAAAACACAGCTACGGAACAGGAGGCAATGCAGAGAATAGACAAGCAAAAACCTACAGCACCCGAACAAAGGCTTTCTGTGCCGCTGTGCTTGTTCTGACCCAAAATAGAGAAACAGCTCATCCCCTGTAATGTCACGGCCAGAACCAAAGTCTGGTGGATCTTTCAACCCCCTTCTACGGCTGTCATATGACGAAATGCTCACAATAGATCCCCCGCCTTCCTGTCAATTAAGTGCAATGGAAAAGATGTGCATTTCCTCAAAGGAACATTAGGTCTACAGCCAAAATAAATGCAGCTATGTTTATGCAGAGTCACAATGTCCCACCTACACAAATTCTATTTATAAAAAATATATATCGCCGCTGATGAGAGGAAATGAAGTACCTGCAAAAACAAAGACTCAAAGGCAAATGTTTCAGGTCAGATGAATACATACAAAATATAAATCATTACCAATGTGTGCCTGTGGTTGTGTAAAGGTGGATCAACAATCATATATTTAATTGACTGCTTTAACGTACAACCAAACTCAGTTGAATTACAGACAGCAGACTGGGTTCATCCACATAATTTCAAGTCAGATACATCAACAGAATACTACAGCATGTATCTCACCATCGTTGTCAATGGCAAAGGGCACATTGGGAGTAATGATGTCATAGAAGCATATCTGGCTGTACTGTGGGGAGCAGTCGGCGTCCAAAGCCTCGACGCGCACGATGCGGTCGAACAGACGGCCTTCTGGGACAGACGCTTCATAGCGACGCTCCACAAACACCGGGGAAAACTCGTTGACGTCGTTCACGCGAACGTGCACCGTGGCCCTAAGGGAGCCCGAGCGGAGGAGAGGCAGGAGGAGAGAGAAGAGGAATGGATAAAGGTGGATTAGTGCAACAACAAGCAGGAGAAATGGCGGTTAATGGATGAGCTGTATGTGTGCTGACAAATGAACAGCATGCCGGTTGGAACCACCCCGACAGTCACAAGATGCCTTCAGATGCCATAAGAACAGTTAAGTATTTGCATTTACTATAGGTTGCAAGTCGGGGAATGTACTGTAGGTGGAAGGCTTCTCAATATGAATTTGCAAAAAGAAAATGGCCTTTTAACTAACTTGTGAGATTTCTTGCTGTTGATTCCATCAGGGCCCTCGCCACAGTCGTAGGCCTGGATGGTAAAGCTGTGCTCTCGCTGGCTCTCACAATCCAGAGGTTCCTTAGACCGCACCAAACCCTCACCAGTGGAACGGTCCAGAACCAACGCCTCAAACTGGACAGAACCGGAGCCAGTCAGCCCATTGTGCACACGGAAACCACATATCTCACCTATAGGTGAAATATAGGCATGGAGGGCATGGAGGAAGGAGGAAGAGAGAGAGAGAGAGAGAGAGAGAGAGAGAGAGAGAGAGAGAGAGAGGATCATTTGTATATTTATGGAAACAAACTCTCAAATAGCTCCTGATAGTTACACTTCAATGACTGAAAGCTATTTTAGAGAGCCCTCAGAGTAATGTTAGTGACTATTATGTTGTAAATATAGTAATTAAATGTTTCATTAATAAACCTCAAAATGTTCCCAGGGTAGACAGTGTGACATTATTTCATAATAAATGCTGTGGAATAAAACACACGAGCAGGTACACTAATAGGTCTATTGAATGGCATACCGTGCATACCGTAGATAATCACTCTTTTTTGTGTGTATACATGTGGTCAGATGGAATGTGTGCATGTTGGTCATATGGAACATGCTATATTTTATCCAACATTTAACAATATAGCCAGGCTGCTGGAGAATCCTTTCACAAAACATCTGAGCAAAACCAATGTGAGATACAGCTCACGTTTTGAATAAGGAGGGATCCTTGATTTGACCTATTTTTCAAGGGAACCATAATAGGCAAGCAGAAACATTCCGGAAAATAATTATCTTGGCTAATTCAAGGCTAACTTAATAGTTTGCTATGGCCTGCGTGTTACGTCTTTATAAGGCCTACTACCTATTGCCTTTGCTTGCATTTATCACGCAGCCAGTGAAGTAAAATCTGTTGAGTCTCTTATCAGAAGATTGTTGCTTTTTTGCATTAGCAACTGTTATTACAAGAACACCGGTAAAGTGTAGTGATACATGCATAGTTAAAAGTCCCAGTGAGTTAGACTGAAATTTTGGCACTCATGGAATGCCTCTCGTCCAATCAGATCACTTGGTCGGAACTAACTGTTGTATAAGGCCTACTGAATTGCTTGTGTTGGTTGGACTATTACCGGCGTAATGCAGAGGAGCGTCTTTGTCCAGGGCAAACAGAGGAGGATTCAGTAGAACGGTGTTGTCGTTCTCCATGACAATCCCCTGGTACTCCGTCTCGATCCATGGCTTGTGCTTATTGGCTGGACAGCACATAAAGGGTACCACAGGGGGGCTTTAGGTTAAACAGGGAAATTATAAAAAGCAAATGTATCTATTTATAACACACACACTATTGGTTTGGAGGATGCTAGTGTGCACATGGGCGAGGGGAAACACAAAATGTATGCGACGAGATTGCAACCACAAATACACATTTAATCAAACACACAGGTGAACAACCACAGACACACACCCAGACACTCGCACACAGACAGACAGACAGACAGACATACTCTTTCCTTCTTTCATGTCAAGTGCCACTCCAGACACCTTGCTGGCTGGCAGCATAATTAAAACCAGTCAGACTTCACCTTATCGCAAACAGAGAGAGGTACAGTATATTGCACATATCAATCAGGCCAAGCAGCCTGCCACATACGCCTCCCAACACCACACCCATGTCACCACTGAACGAAGATGGGTAAGCATACTGTGAACTCACTGTTAAGTGATCATTAATTAATGGTCAGAGGCCAAGCTAATGAGATCAAAGAGTAGTGCATTTACAACCCCCGGCATTCAAATGCCATGATAACAATAAGATGTATAGCTGTCTTTCAGATGTATCTTGTCACCACACTATTCATGGTAAATTCCACAGATAAACACTCGATTTTGGAAATAGCTCTGCTGTTCTCCCAACAGGCGATTTTCCAGAGAACCTGAACATAATTAATGTGTCCCTTTAGAATGTAGAGAGGACAGTGGCGTCTGCTCTGATCAAAGCTCTTTTTTCGCAGAAAATAATTCTCCTTCTCTCAAGGTCTCTTTCGTTCTCGTCCATTTCTGCTTTGGCCGTTTATTGGGTCGCATATATCTCTATCTGTCTCCCCTCCACCATCCTCCTTACCAACCCCTGTCCCTTCAAACCACCCCTCCCCCAACCCCTATCCCAATCTCCCTTCTGAACATCATTAATCTGAGGTCTGTGGATTACACCCGGGATTACAGATTGAGATTACAACCTTCCCTGCCTGGCACACTTCCTCTCTCTCTCACCATGTCTCCCTCCACAGCATCACCTTGTACACCCCCCCCCCCGTGACCGCCTCACCATCTCGTCTCACCTCGTGCCGTCCTCCTGTTCCCCAGCATCATCTGACCACCACCTGTCAAGTTGAGACTCCCTGTCTCTCTCTCTCTCTCTCTCTCTTCCCTGCATCTCCCCTTCCACATCAGCCTCCTTGAGAGGGACACTGGAGCGTCCTCTCTTCTGGTGGCTCTCCTTTACCTCCTCCCCCCTCCCTCCCTCCCTGTCTTCAGCACGGTAATCACTGAACAATGATTGTTGAATCAGAGCCGCGGCTCTCCACGATGATAAATGTGTTTCAGAGGGGAATCAGATTTATCATCTTTCTGGAGTCACAGGACTGATGAGACAAGCACTCTCTCTCTCTCTCTCTCTCTCTCACACACACACACACACAACACGTGGTTGTCACTGTAATATCTACCATACAGTTTATGAGCATGTGACAGAAATATTCGTATCATGCATTCGTAGTTAGTGGGAATGGCCCTCAGCACCTGAGGGGTTGCTGTGCTTCCATGGTGATAAAAAACATTCTCTCAACACTACAACACAATTAACTGTCATAATAAGGATGAGGAACTGACCTTTGTTGCCATGGGCAACTGAAGTCATATAAAGGACTAGAAACGAGAAAATATTCATTCTGTCCATCTGAGGGAAGAAGTAAAGGTATAGGAAAGGATTGGACAGGTAGAGGACAGGCAGAAACAACACATTAAGACCCATGGTAAAGTGGTGATAGCAATAATGCACAGAATGAGATGGGAAGAGAAACCAGACTGGTCCAGATGATATGTAATCTTAATCATAGGCCAAAATATTCCTATCTCAAAGCAATATAGCATAGAGTAATGGGCTAGCTAGGCTACATAGCAGTAGAATAAAAACCAGCTATCTTGACCTTTTGAAAAGAGGGCCGATGGCCATATTAGAAAATATACATTATATACTTCCCCAAATAACAACACATAAAAGCTGCATGGTGAAGCAAAGAAACCTACGTTAATGAATGTAGAACTACCGTGAATTTACATCTAGGGTGCTCGAGTTCTAGGTGTGTAGCCTAACATCCGTTAATTTAGTTATTGCAGTAGGCGATAGTGATACTACGATTTACGATTAGCCAATAATGGATCATACGTAGGCTGCACGCATAGGCATATACGCACTGGATCTGTGCAGTCTATAGCCTATTATTATTGGAGTTGTAGGTTGCGCGTGTTGGTGTTTAAACGTTCAGTAGCCTAATGGACATAACCTGACTGAAAATCATTTCCACTAGGCTATTCCGATGGTCGTTGTTGAACAGTCACTTGCGCAATTAAACCTTTGCTATACACCACATCGCACGCTATTAAGGATTAAGGATGAATAACAAATATAGCATATAGTCTACGGTAGCCTACTTATTACGTCCGGTAATATCTACTGCACAAGTTGCTCATGCTATCAGGTCCACAGACATGCGTAACCTATGCGACAATATCAATCGATTTGTAATCGGTTATTGACAGGAAGGTTGATCTTAACCGTATTCATATTCTAAATGTAGGCCTAGGCTAAAAATGAAATTCACATATAGCCTAGGCTTTGGGTCGCAGCTGAAAATGTAGCCAAAGCTGACGATTTCACATTACCGTGGTATGTGATGCTTTTGGTACCTACTACCCTCGCAGCATCCGCCTCTCTCCTGCCGCTCGCCAATCCCCCGTAGGATGAGAAAACCAAACCAATCTACGGTAACCACAACTGCTCTTTTTAAATCCTGTCTTCAACGCCAGTCTTATATTGGAGTCAGGATTCGGATACAAATGCAAGACTGAGACCGACCACTCTTTCGGTGAACGTAAAGCTATATTAATAAGGGGAAAACGCTAGAAATATTACGATGGTGTCCCCTCCCTCGGCGTTTCTTAACCCGCCCACACTGCGTCCTTCTCTCGCTCGGCTTGGCCCCCACCAACTGGTCTCTGTACCAAAATGCTGCTCTTGCTTTTTTTCTGAAAGCAAGGGAAGTGATTCAGAGCCAGCGGAACAATTAATTGGAGTACAATATATTAAATAGCAGTTTTATTTTATCAGTGACAGGTGAGATCCGGAATCTCCCCCCCCCCCCCCACTGTGCGAGTTCTCACCATGTTTAAGTAGTATATCACGCACGCATCTCACTACCCCGACTGCAAAATTACGTCATATCGCCCCTTTCGCCCTGTGCACCCGTGTGACAGATGGAAAGGAGAGCATAGGAATGGGACACCCGGTTGTGCGTCAGCAGCACAGGCACACACGCACACACACGTTATTTGTTGAAATCCAGCATTTTAATTAGCATTAGAAAAATGTATTTAAAATTATTTTTTCTTGTTTTGTTTGTACATTTGGTAGCAATAAGGCAAAAAGTAGTCTCTTGAAATAAAATGTTCACATCAATTAATAGTCACCATGTGATGTATAAATATTAAAATTTGACTGCTGCTACAGTGAGATGCTCCCCTATACATATTGTTTCATCTGAAAGGATGGCAGTGCCATGGCATCCTTTTAGTCAATGTACCAATTATCATCCATCCCAAAATATACAGAGTGGAATACAAAGTAAATAATCCACACTGATGTACCGATTTATCAATCTGTAAAAATATGTGTGGCTGTTCACAATTAAGTAAGAAGTACTTAAAAATGTGTGTTTTCAGATTCATCTCCAGTTAAAACAGAGTCAACAGAGACATCTCCAAAACCCTAAATCAGATACGTATTAGTTGAGATCAGAAAGGACAGTTTATGGACTGTGTGTACAGAGTGATTAGGGCAGTTGTAAAACCAATTAGGGTCTGCCAGATAACTGTGTGGCCTGACGTATAACTGTGGAAGACAAAATAGGGGCAGGGAGAGTTGGGTGACAACACAAAAGAATACAAAAAAAGTGTGTCATATATCTCTCTCTCTCTATATCTATCTATCTATCTATCTATCTATCTATCTATCTATCTCTCTATCTCTCTATATATATATATATATATATATATATATATATATACACACAAAGTGCACGTGCAAAAACTTGTGCAAAAAGTACGGGACAGTACAAAACAATTATTTAACAG
>JAODTR010007181.1:0-10404 GCA_025399935.1 Amblyopsis rosae | reverse complement strand
ACACACACACACACACACACACACACACACACACACACACACACACACACACACACATACACACACACACACACACATACACACACACACACACATGAAGACTATAGGGTGAGCCCAGACTAATTATATTGACAAGTAAGTCTTTAAGTTGTTTTGATGTGCTTAGCGTGTTAGATGTACTGAAGTTATTGAAGGAAAATACAAAGATGTACTGGTTGTACATGTGCTGAAGTTATTGAAGGAAAATGCAAAGGCTTTACAGTGGAGCAGATTGGTGGACAGAAGGGTTATTTGGTGCAGGGCCCATTGAGCTACAGTAGTATAGGAATCTACTGGAAAGCCCACTTTTGAGGGCAGTTTTTGTGATAGCCATACAAAAGATAATACATAATAGTAGCTTCCGATTCTGAGTTACTTGAATGCAGTTTGTTTCTCATAAGCTTTGTACTTTGTACTTTGTACTGTCCCAAGGATTTCAGAGGGACAAAGGGCTTCTTTAATGTATATATTATGTTCAACTTTGATCTGGCTTCCTGTTGTTGTGATGTTCTCATCAAATATAGGCCTGTACAATGGGGAAAATGAATGCCCCAAACTGGAGGAATCAGCGGAATGTGGTAAAGAGATTAAGTTCATTTTTTTTTTACAAAAAGCCCACTAAAGGGCAAATCTTTAATTGAAATGACTTGCTTTATTTCTTATTTAAGCCAGATTGTTATTCATCTTACTATACATCTCACTTCTTAACAATATAAAATGGAGTGGAAAGCACAATTGATTTACTGCCACTCTGAGTTGGTTTTGTTAACTGTGTTGACATTTTCCTAAGGTTGGAGGTAATTGGAGGACTTGTGTTGTTTCAAATTGTTATAAGCTGCTATATGAACTTTTGACCCACATCAGCTGCCCCTCCTTCCAATGTGATCTAGGATTTTTTACAGTAAGCCAGAATTACCAATTTACCAGTAATGCTGTGCTGTGAAGCCAGCTTTCATTTGACATTTCACTATTTTATGTAACTATTTTGTATTGAGTATAGATAAGTAACATTTTGCAACCTAATGCTTATATTTCAAGCTTATGCTATTAGACTGTTGTTAGATTGATGCAGTTGGCAATTGGTAAAATGTATAAGAGGAATTGTATCTTTGATCCCCTGAAAAAGTCTGACCAATCAGTGCCTATTTTCTATAATTCGTCTGGCGAAATCATCTTGCCTGCCAATCACATGAATGCACGCACACAGCTGCACGTTTGTCAATGGCGCTTCACAATGGCAGACCAACAGACTCCAGAGTAATGGAGCAGGAAAGGGGGTGGGTTTTTTGGTTGTAAATTTTCATTCTCTCATTTGTAATTTTTTCGCAGATCCCTAAAATCCTACCTGTAGGCTACAGCAGCTGTAAGCACTACATTATAGTGATATTTATAACAATAAAAAAGATAAATTACATTATATTCTTTTGTACAATATTCTGTGCAGGGGTGTCGCCAGACTTATTTTAGGGGGCAATATAATAGCCCTCTTAAAATATGAATTTGCCTCCCCATAATATATCTATCACCAGAAATGACAGAGCTATGCAGAGCTATAATAACTAAATGATTAGGCCTGTATGATGAGGCACAGCCTGGTACAATGGGTGCTTGTACAATAATGTGTAAAACAATAACTTTATACCAGAAAATGTTTAAGCCCTATTCTTTTCAGCTCAGGAACATTACAGACCAAAAAAATACGTTGTAGCAAGCATCTCTAGCTCTCTCTAAAGCGTTGCAGTGACACACAATGTCCTGCCCCTTTCCTCAGAGATCACTGTATGTGATTGATTGGCGCAGAATGTAAGTACATTTGTACATTTGTACATTTGTGCTATTGATGGGATACCATTATATATTGTAGGTTTTTTATTTTAGTTATTTCATTTTTTTTTTGGACTGTAAGGCCATGATCACAAGTGTAGCTAGAAACGCATGGCATGCTTTTTTTTCTGATGCCATGTTTTTTAGACGTGCATAAAAGTTAAACTTTTCAGCGCAAGGTGCAGAGTCACACTGTTGACAGTTGGCCCAGGCAGCCATTCTCTTTGGCACAGGCAGCCCATCTGTGTGATCAGGGCTTTATCAAAGCACTTTTGAAGTGTAGCCTGTAGTGACGCATCGGGGGCCTAAAGATTTTAATGCCAGCATTATTTGCATGGACGTGTTTTTCCTACTGCCACTATGTTTTTGCTACATATTATAGCCATTTTTGTGCCTTTTATTGGTTTGGGAGAGATGGGAAAGGAATAATCGAAGTCTCAGGCCAAAGTTACTTGACCAAAAACAAACATATTTCGTTTTATACAGGTTTTTCCTCCAAAAATACATGATGAGAAGACATTTTGAGGGTTTACTTTTCCCCCTGACTCTATACATGAATCTTTAGTGACGTCTCTGATTCTGTGATTTAGCTTGTGCAAAGACCAAACTACATACATGCATTACATACTGTACATGCCCTTGTTATGCCAGGGAATAGATAATGCAGTACATGGACACTGAACACACACACCAAAGCATTCAACTGGGGAATGTAATGAGTGCTAACATACGCCTGGCAAGACTAACCTGATTTTACAAGCTCTACATTTTGTTCTGCTCCAGAAATCAGTCTGGAAAGTCTCCATTCAAAATCATTGCTGTCGACACCAAACAAATGCTGATTGGCCAGTTTTTAATTAGAGTTCCCAGAATAATGTCCAAAGCAAAGTAAACCACATACCCAGAGCTTGCAAAATCAGGATGGCTTTACCATGCTACACCAAGAGAGAAAAATACAAATAATACAAACCAGTTTTTCCAAAAATCATTGTCTCCATGTATTCACATTGAACATAAGCATAATGATAGCAGTGCAACATGCACATGGATACACATTAACCAGACAACATTGTAGCCACTGTGAATGTAATGGTCTAACAGTGCCATTAACGAACACTGTAATTGGCCAAACCCATTGCTTTGTTAATATACTGTAATCTCATTACAGCAGCTAGTTACAGTATGTTCTTAAGGTTAGGGTAAAATCCAGTAAAGTAAGTAAGTAAAATAAATAGTGTAGTGCAGTGCTAACGTGTTTTGTTGATGGCTGGTATGTTTATTATTATTTACTGTATGTTCAATCACTATTGGATTTCAATCCCTCTTTCTGTTGCGGTTAACCATCTATAGCCAACCATGCTAGCTCAACCATAAAACACAATATGAGTGTTGGTGAGTAAAGTGTTAGGCTATAGTGCCCTTTCCATCATGGAGCATACTACATACCCTTGCGGATGGCAAGGAGTGGAGCGATAGCACTTTGGTGCCAAACGGTGATGAGTAGAGTCCAAGGCAACACAATCAACACGATGGCAAGGATATCTCTTCTCTTCGGCATCTCCAGGATTGGTTATGTGGCTCGGCATTACCTGGAGAAAAGGAAGAAAGACAAACATTAAGATTTGAATACTGGATTAAAACAAATTGATGTTTTGCTTCGAGAACCTTCCTTCTTGAATAAATACAACAAAGTCTCCCATGCTAATGAAACTCATTCAGACGACGGGCTCCTGCGCAGGCTTTGTTTCAGATCAACTAGAGAAGCACATTCGTAACTGATCTGCTTGATTGAACAACAACGAAAACCACATATTGTGTAGACGAGTGGGATATTCATTTCAACTTTACAAGTTATCATTTTGGAATTCTGCTCCCATCGTTAGCCTGAGGAAGATTGCAGTAGTTTAGTTTTAACATAATTGCACATGCCAATTATGTTTGTGGAACCCTCTGTGTAAATGCCTCCATTTATGCTCAAGCTGTCATGAGGGAAGGCTTAATTTACCAGTGAATGAATGTGATGTAACATAAGCCACATAAATGATTTACGCTGATAAAGAAATGGCTCATAAGGTTTTAACAGTATTTTCCTCTACTTGAGTGGCGAGGCAATGTGGGACCACAGTCCTGTGTGGAACGTTTCACAGTCCATGGTTTTCTAAGCTTGTGTGAAAACTCAATGGGCCTCATGCAAGAATTATCTTTTTTCCTTTTATTTCTTCAAAAACTTGTAACCTAATACAATCCTCTAATGTGTAAAATTACTAATGTGCCTTAGTCTTAAATACATTTATGAATTATAACAATTGACATACAGTATAACGGCTTCCTGCACCATCTATCCAACTGTGTAATTCATTGATGCGACTGAGCTCCTGTTTTCAGAGCTCTGTAAATGATAGCACACCGTACTATACTAATATCAGTTTCATTAACAGTGGAATTAAAGGTGGAGTGAGTGATTGTAAACTAACACACTTTTTGTCAAAACATAATAAACATTTTTGTCAAAGTGGTGCAGCTTGCACCACACAAAACTATCCTAGTCTTGGCAACGTGTGGCCAATGTGGAGGGCAGAACTTCTAGAAAGTTCCAATATTGACAATTTGTATCCTGAATCCCTGACTCCACCTTTAAGAAACCAGCTTAAGCAGGGAGAGAATACGCACTTGGAAACTGAGCTCCATACTGTCACTGGCATAACAAATTGCTTATATGAAATTGGATTTTAAAATGATTTTGTCAAAGCACAGTGGTACATAATAGGAGTTGGGTCTTCCTTCTTGAAACATGCAATAGGTGATATCACAATCTTGCATACACTTGTACTCTATTACATAAACCTGAGAGAAAAATATAAGAGCAAAATGGTGAATGCTAATAGTTTTTCCATCTGTATACGAACTCTTGAATATTTCACGTTGGAAAAAATGCTTCTCCCCAAACATCCGTAGGCAAACATATCCAGGTTTTACAGCAGCTTTCAGATGCTACAGCTGGAGAAAGCCATTAATTTCCTCATTCAACTCATTAATCTTTCATTAAAGTCAAGCTGCTTGTGTGTCTAATTATAATAATTAATATATACAATAAAAGGTTAGAGGCCCATCCACAAATCAAATTCTGTACTTCCACATTAACAAATAAGATATATTATTATTATTATTATTCAAATACATATTTTTTATACACGACTGCAATTACTGACTGTACTGTAATTAGGTATTTAAATAAAGATACACAGAGCATTATTAGCCAGTGTTTAATATTTTAAACACATTAAAGCAGTGTTAGACCCTTACCCACATGCATAACTGGATCATGGCACCATTGGTGATGCCCAGTTGGGGAGGTTGCACTGCATTTTGAAGGAAGGGGAGGGTACCTTCATGACGTCAGTCAGTAATGTATTCTTCTCTTTCAACCTCACAGTGAATATCAAAACCACACCTGAAAGATCACAATACCAGTCAGTCGTATTTTTTTATTTCAGTAATCAATGAGTGAATCAAAATATCTCTCCTTGTGTCTACCTGCTTCAGCCCACCATTTGTTTTGTTTCACATGTACCAACATTCAAGGACAGTTAGGCCTGTATAGCAGTTTAGACTGGCTCTTTGAGTCAGATGTTTTACATAGATTATTGGCTAGACACCTACAGTACATACAACTGCAGTTGTGCTCTATGACATCATGTGTACTATTTAACATTGAAGAACAAGGGCAGGGTTCAACTATAAAAAGATGTTAAAGGGAATCATGTCTGTCCACGACACAGCAATACAATGTAACAAGCCTCAAATGCATGTTTACTAGAATAATTCCCATTTGCTCTTATGTTGCACCCAGCGGCTATGCTTGCTAATGCAGTGTTATTTCTCTTTGGGAATGTTATTATAATGATATGTGAATTAAACACATTGTCATGTGATGAGGCTCCAGGCTTGCCTACAGAAAATACATTATTGCTGTACTGTATATTTAATGCCTAATGTGTCTTCAGTCTCAGCTAGTATTTTTCATTGGTTAATATATAATTTTTAATACTAATTCTAGAGATTTTGTAGTAGAAAATCATATGGACCACTTTCATTATGACCAGCATTATAACCAGCAGGTTTATACTTGTTTAGACGTGATAAAAATGCAAATAGGCTGTGACTCAATAATGTACAGTATATAGTATGTACTGTACGTTTTGTTAGTTTGATATACTAATAGTTGCAAAACAATCTCCTAGACTGCCAGATATCTGTTGCTCAGATATGCATTGTAAATGAAGCTATGGAGCATCTGAGAGTTAAGATCAATAGGAATGGAAGAACCATAATTGTTTTATGATCCTGAAAAGCCTTTACTGCAGAGAACAGAAATACAGTATTACCTTAACTAAAAAGCCAATACAAAGCTGTCTACCAACATACTGCCAAGCAAGTGATTGCTTTATAACACATTTTATACTGTTACATTGCAACTGACCAGAACTGAAGAGCACATTCTATATGACATAACAACCAAAAAGATCTCAGCCAGGCCTTTATACTAATGACTTTCAAAAGCCGTTTTAGCAAGTGACAATGACACATACTCCATAGAGCCCTTAGAAATTAATTTTAAATGCAAGTATCATGCAAATCAAGCCCTCCCTTCCCGGTTGCCCTTGTCAACATACTTCAAAAAGTTTTAACTTTGTGATACCAGCAGGTATAAAGAAAAACCACATATGGCCTGTGTATCCGTAGCAACTGATCTGTGAGATGGTGCAGGAATATAAAACTTAAAATCCAGTCCCACAGACTCCTGCAGACAGATGACAGTCGCTTGAGAGAACTTCACATCAATGCTGGTTAACCAGCTGTGAAGACAACACCTGCTCGTGATTAATATAACTTCACAGCAACAATGCCATCGTGAAATGTGTTGTAATGATCCCCCTGTACACCCGTTTCCATTAATGATGTTGACCAACCCCTGCATGATTAATTGTAGACGTCAGACCAAAACAAGTGCCTTGTGGCAGTAGCATAGCCAGAAATGTGTGGGTGGGTGGGCGTACATGAAACTAGGTGGGCAATAACAATTTATAGAATAAGTCTATTAAAACTATGATGTACGTAGTAAGTTAGTTATGCAATAAGTCAGAAACATAGTAGAATATATTTCCACATATAGGCCCACAGGCTCGCTTTTTGTGATCACCGCCAGGTCTACAATATTATGCCAGTAGCCTACTGACCGATAGGCTAGTTGCACTCACCAAAGCAGGCTCACATAGGCTTGAATTGAAAGAGATGGTGCATAGTTCTTCCTCTCTGGGCAAACGTTTATGCTAACCTTTCTTGGAAAACCACTCCATGTTAAACTCACGGTTAAAAATATCAGCGTCAGCAAGTCCTACAGTAGGCTAAACCTACTTCCAGTTTCTTGTCAAAATTGGTGGTTTCAAACCAGCATTTGCTTGAATATGTAACATAAGCATATTTAATCCACTTCATTTGTATTATATCCATGTCCCATTTTGGGGAGACTGTCTTAAGTTTAGCTACGGTAACTTGAAAATGAAATAATAGATGTCCCTCTTTTTTGTTATTTTACCGACAAGCCAAATGTTAACGCCAGACTGCTCTAATATTGTGGCTATTGGGTGGGGGCATAACATTCATAATTTATGTTGATTATTGAATAACTATTTATGTAGCATACTGTATTTGGCGACTGATTACTCATATTTAATATAGTGTTTGTTATCTTAACATCATAAAATAAAATAGCAAACTGGTTGGTTGGGTGTTTCGTGGGCCACAAACATCTGCACTCACACACTCACTCACATCAATCACACAGTCGCGACCGACCCAGCAAAGTAAACAAATAACAGCTCAAACACGTAGGAAGTGTGATGTCATTCTCTGCTCAGGTACCGCCCACTGTACTGCAAATGAGTGTACGTTACAATACATGAATAGTAGCCATTGTAATGTTAATCTGAAATCAAAGTAAACTAAAGTGTACTTATTAAACTTGTGGTTTTAAAGTTATTGCAATAGTGATAGTATTTATGATATTCCTAGACTACAGAGTCAGAAGAACACACTATCAATGTCAGAGAGAAAGTGTAGAAATGGATGAAGAGTAGCAATTGATATCATGTGGATGGAGCAAGTGAGAGGTGGAGAACAGACATTGAGGGGCAAATTGGAGATTAGGAGAGACAGGGTGAAAGTGAGGATGTTGCAAAAATGTCCCGTATGCCATGGCCAGAACAAATAAGTGATATGGAATAACAAGATAGATATTCTTTTCCATTCATTGTATTTATACGGTCACACGTCACACTAATCTAACCAAACATGTATGCAAACATTTACAACATTCATATGTGCACAAGATGCATAGTTTCATAGTGCACTCACTGTTAGTAAATATTAGACTGCAAGAGGCCTGCAAGTTTGAAAGAATGAGCTACCATGGGCTCTAGAGGTGTGGCTTCTGCAAATCTACAGAGTTGACTTACTTCTGTTCAAGGTCAAGGTGGGCTGATCCTAGCTATTCTAGTTACTGTATAAAGCAGGGACACCTGGACAGGCTGCAGTTTCATGACTGGGTCGCACACACACGCACACACACACACACACGCACACACACGCACACTCACTCACTCTTGGTTTTTATCTCCATAGGTCATGTTGCAAAGTGCGTGCCAGAAAGGTCAGTTCCTGCCTGTGTTCGGCTACTCCACACATTCTATGAGGAAAGCCAGTCAGCATCTCAGACAAGCTAACTGTGTTTGATTCCTAATGCCACCTCTGCGTGGAATTATGTTATGGAAATCTCCAAGAAGCAGGCAAAATAGCTGTCTGATCAGCTCACCCATTCTTCCTCACATTTGTAAGCTACAATGTTCAAAGGCATAGAATAGGAAGGGGCAAGTATCCAAGTTTGTAATCAAGTCTGCCTCCGACTTCTGAGTTCTCTTGGCTCTCTCCATCTCACATTTCCCAGAGACCAATAATATCACCATATATTCTTTTCTTCCCTCACAAAGGCATCATTTTGATGTACTCTCCAGTCAGTAAAGAGAAGAGGCGCGCTGGATATATTACGTCCTACTATGCACAATCACTCATTTTCGCTCATGAAATTATAGGTCTTGGACCAGGTTGCCATGGATGATTCACTTTATATCTGGGGAACAATAGTGCTATCTTAGCAATAGCTCATTAATGATGCTTTTGTCGTGGTTGTACTTGAATGATCTTATATTTCAAAAGGTCATACAGCATTTATATAAGGAAGAATAGACTTTATTCCACAAACCAGCTCAGGCATAGTGGGCATTGATGAGCATAGTGGATATGGAAGTCTTATTTTTAAACAAAAATGCATATGGCTTAAAGGTACAGTATAGTCAGCTATTGTAAGCTAATTGTAAGCTAATACACTTTTTGTCAAATTCACCAACTATCTCCTCGCTATTTCGCAATTTTTTTCTACAACATAGCCAGTCATCAAATGTAGCTTTGTGTCAGCTTTGTACACAGACTAAAGCTACAACTGTATTATTTCAGTAATTGTAACTAAACACATTGTCAGTGGTAGCCATCAAAACACTTCAGCTCAGGAGGAATCAGTTAATTGATGCTATAGGCTTAAAAGGGGCATTTGATTGTGCTTCTGATGGTTGAGGTTAGGCATGAACCTTTTCTTGTTAGGAAAAGATAAATCAGAGATTAAGATTATGCTTCTGATGGTCCCACAGGTAGACTAACTAGTCTGTTGCTGCCTTCACATGCTATCAGAAATATAATATCGTTTGTATTACTTCTGAGCTGAACGATCAAACAAAGTCATAATTACTAGTGGGAAACAGTTACTGGGTTATGTGGGATGATACTACAAACATGGAGGAATACAAGACATGCATTGATGTTTATACAGTATATGATAATGCTTCAAGCTATTTCATAAAAATAAAAATAAAACGTTTAACGTAATTGGTCAGTGAAAAGTCCCCTAATGTTATTTCTCTATTTCAGATAACATCAGAAAAACTACAATGCTTCTGAGTCATAATTACGAGTTTCACACTCACGACAAGCACACGAATGTGGCATGACACATCCAGCAATATGTATTCACCAATCAGAATGCACAAGACATACATGTTGGTTGACTTACCAGTGCTGCCCTTTGGAAATATTAAGCAAATATTTTCCCACTTCAGCTTATAATAAATGACATGGCAATTGCTGGTAGTAGGATTAGCTTCCAACGACTGAACAGAGTCCCAGTGTCAGACCTAGCCATGTTGTACTGACACGCAATTCACACCTGCCAGAGATTCACTCTTTAGAATTTGATCCTGCGTGTCCATGAGAAACAACTGGCTATAAATAACTAAGCTCATAATAGCTTGGCAGGCTACTGAATTTAGTTTCTGAAGCAAAATTAACTTATTATTATTATTAAGGGCCTAGCCCCGAAGGGGCGAAGCCCTTATTGTTATTGTACGTTTTCTTATTATTATTATTCTGTCATTG
>JAODTR010007180.1:0-10404 GCA_025399935.1 Amblyopsis rosae | reverse complement strand
CATGGTATTTAACACATGAAGGGGTGATTACAAATTGGGGACAGGTGAGGCAAACACACATTGAGCAGGGGAGACAAAGAGGACATCCACAGGTTGGGAGGGGAAGTGCAGGCAGAGAGACACAGGGACAGCCCAGGAGACAGTCATGACACGTACGTGATCATAACACACATTTTAAAAGAAATACTACATTATGCAGAATAAGGAAAGTTAGTTTTTTCCACTGTATGATAATAATTGATTATACTTGTACTTGAACATTGTACATAAATGTGCACACTGTGCCCAGCTGTTATATCTCTTAAATGAGTAATCTGCAAAACGTTTAATCAATATATTATTTACAGGGTGCTGGTGAGGGTAAATGCATTAGATTCATGTTTTTACATATCAGGTTAATTTAAACTACTGTAGATCCAGTCTAAACCTCTCAGCGCTTTCTAGTGGTGAACTGACCTTCCTGTAGAACAGCGGTCACTGCCCAATTTTCTCTGGATGAAAATCTCATCATGACTCAAGTCATGATATCTCAAGAACACCCACCTCTCTTAGAAATGTGAACTTGAGCTTGTTCTTCGCATTTCACTCTCACCTGATACCTTGATGGTTACAGAAGTGTACAGACTCTGTGACCACTGCACATCCCTGTCAGTTGCATGTTATTAGTACTGTATATGGTTAGGGTTACAGACTCCTAGCCAACAGGTCCTGGGTTTCATTCCAGATATTCCTGTAAGCATCCTTGTGCAAGTAAGTCCCTGCTAAATGTAACTCGCTTTGGATTACAGTCAATAAATGACCTCCTTCTGTAATTGCAATTATTGTACTCTCACAGCCACTGCATGTCATGTTAAAAGTCTCATCTTAGTGTAATGCCCATGCAGCA
This sequence comes from Amblyopsis rosae, assembly GCA_025399935.1. Lineage (NCBI taxonomy): Eukaryota > Metazoa > Chordata > Actinopteri > Percopsiformes > Amblyopsidae > Amblyopsis > Amblyopsis rosae. The sequence goes on along the minus strand of JAODTR010007180.1, from coordinate 9,518 downwards.
GAGATACAGAACCAGTTTTGTTTAAAGACTGGAACTGAAACTACATATTCAAGTCAAAATAGTCAAAGTCGTTGACAGAATACTGTAGCATTATGTAACTGTTGCTCTAACTACATTTTGCTAGACAAACCTTCCTCTCAATCTTTGCCATGTCTGAAAATGGTGTGAGTATACTCGCTTGGCCAGATTGCCACTTACAATATGGTACTGTAAAAGACCACTGCCTCCCACTTGCATTTAACCTGACATCAATATATGCCAGATCAATATATCATGTATCCCCCTGCATTTGCTACATGGTGTATTTTTGCCTTTACAATTCACGTTACATAGCTTAAGCTCCAAAAATGGCTATTTATGGATGTGTGATGTTTTTTTAACAAATAAGTTCTTAAGTAATAGTTATACAGTAGGTTATTTGTAATCTAATGTATTATATTTAGTTAGTTACATGTATCTGTGTTTTTCCATTGGTGTCTATGGTGTCTACATGATTGCAAAATGAGTTCTTCAAACGTACTGTAGCTCTCAGCCCCTCCATGCAGTGCTGTGGATGCTGTGTCTTCAAACGTGGATGTTAAGTACAGTACAGCATCCTGGTAAACTATTCTGTTCACTATTCTAAGTGTCCTGATCAAAGTGCTGACAATGTATTGCGCAGGAGGACTTTCCGGACACAGCCATAATTTATTGTTCATTACGATTTTATTATGATGGCATTTCAGTTCCAATGAATCCTCAGTTAAATTATGCAGTAGTTCGTTCTGGTTGTGCCTAAACTCCTTAACCAAAATAATAAATCTCTGTCTTTGTCCCTTCCTGGATTGTTCCACCCCCACACACACACACAAACACACACACACACACAGGCATAGCACAAAACATACTCTGAAAGACACACGCACATGCACATGCACACATGCACACACACACGCATCATATATCTTATATCTCTCTATCTTTCTGTTCCCATGTGTCCGTGCCGCTGCAATGAGCATAAATAGCATATCAGAGATATTCAAATTTGCTCGTGCTTAGGCGAGCATGAAAGATGTATAACCTGGTCTCCTAAATTCCTGCCCATCCATTCGTTTTCCTCTGGTTTCACTGCATTAAACTCCTGCCTCACGCCTCTGTGTCTGAGTCATCAAATCAGCTCCATTGCGGTGTGGATACATTATTGAAAATCGTCAGAGAAGAACATAGTGCTGGTTTGAAAACAGTTCTTTGTAAGTCGAGTTGTCTTTTATTAGTTGCTGGTGTCCATAAGATTACAGGTGTTTGCTTTTAATTTCACTAAACCTCCATTAAATGCATCAAACCTCTCAGGCTAGTTTTGTAATATACTGTTCTGTACACCTAAGGAAAATGAGTTTAATGCTCCTTTAGAATATGAAGATACAGCCAAGTTATTGCATGCTGAGCAAATAATGACATCACACTCCCTCTGTGTGTGTTGAAATCCAAGCTCCTTCTGTTTTTTGTTTTCATAGCCGGTCCAGCCGTTCGTACATGTTAGTCTGTGGCCCACAGAGCCTTTGGTTTGATCTGAGATGCTATAATCTTGTAAGACTATATATCTAGTGGCAGAAAGTCATATAGAAGCACTTTTAAGAAGGGACTATCTTGGTGAAGTTATTGTCTAAGTGAGAGCCAGCCAGGGTCTGATCTGTGATCATTTACCCTCCATTGTCCAACACACGCACACATATAATGGTGATTATAAGTGCTTTTGCGATAGTATGGTGAACACCATCAGCCCTCCCGGCTCATCAGAAAATGTAGGGAGGTGTCCGTCGAATGGGACCTAGTGATTATTTGGAACACAAGCTGTTAGCGCGATTGCTTTTTAATCGTTGTTAATGGAATTCCCGTGAACAGAAGCACCTTGTGGGAGCTGGGACAAATCTAATCCTCCCCATAGGTCTCTCTGTCTCTCTTCTGTGTTCAGACTCTGAATGTAATCTATACAGCCTATTCATGTCTTGAGCTGCAGTTATGTTGTACAGCAAGTTAGCTTGATTATAGCATGTGATGTCTTTCAATGCCAAACACAGACCACCATTGACCTCTGTGAAGGCTTTGTCCAGCCCAGAGTTGTTACATCAGCTGCTGAAGTTGCTATTTAGAGAGTAAATGAGTCGAGGAATGTTCCATTCCCACCCTCCCCATCAACCTGGCACTGTCACGGTGCTATAAAGTAAATCCATGATTTGGGGCATATTAAGTAAGCATCCAAAAATCCACTCCAAATGAAACAGTATGTATTTATTAACATCAGTCTGTTCCTGAACTACAGTATGATATAGCTGATCTGAACTACTGTGAAATGTGCAAGGCAAGGCAACTTTATACAGTGTATATATTGTACGGTAACCAATTTCATGCTTAGTGTCTTCTCTGCACTTTAGTGCTTTACAAATAAGATATTTATAATATGTTAAATAATATATAATTGAATAATGACATGAATTAAATAATAAGGGTTTTAATAAAAAATGTAATACAATTAAATGCAACAGTAAGATATATACAGTATATATAAAAAAGTTTGGATTATCCAAGTCATTGCTCAACTATCGGCCTTTAAAAACTGTACTTTTGAGTCTTGATTTAAAGATGTAAGATCGTTAGTGAGTTGGTCCCATGGCTGGTCCCACTAAAGGCTAAAGGCTTTTTGTTTGGTCCCATTCGACCTAAGAGGCCTGGACAGTATATTCATTATATATTTCCAACATCTGGTTTCACTTTACAGTATGTAATGACTTAAAATACATGAGGTTTCACTCAGGGAGATGTCCTGTTTAAAGGCTTTTCTGGTATAAAGCTTCACTCAAAGTTAAGATGATTAGAGAAAAAACTCACAAATATACAGTATGACTATTTTTCAAGCAAATTTAATACTTTCATTGCCCCCTCCCCCAGACCCATATTTTATTTTTTAGTACTTACAATGGCCCTAATACACTATTGCACAATTATATAAAATATGCAATTTACAGCAAAACAAACGTTGTGATGTAAAAGCATGTATTCACTGCAAAAAATGGCTCTTAAAAAATAAGTTAACAAATTATGAATACAAGGTCATATTTGCTCATAATAAGTAAATAAATCTGCCAATGGAACAAGGAAAAATGCCTGTGAAGGGGAGTAATGAAGACACGTTGTCAGGAAGCATCCAATCAAAAACAGCTGCTGCAAGTGAACTCTTTCCACGTTCCTAACTATGAAATTGGAAGACGCATACATTGATGTTTCTTGCTGAAATCATTTCTCTCACCTCCTCATCTAACCCACAGTTAGCCAGCATTTGAACCAAGAACGTCTTTGAACGTGTAATCTAGTGGACACATACTTCTCATGAATTATGACCTTTAGGTCTAGAACAATATACAGCTGGCACAACGAAATGCTTCTTGGAGCTGTGAAGGAAAAACTACATGTAACAAGCTAATGTTTTTACTTAATTATACAGAGATCTCTTTTAAGTGCTTCTCATCAGTCCACTGAGATGTAATATAGATATTTGAAGTCGAAGAAAGATTCCACTTGTCTATTGCTATATAAACTCAGCATGAACCTCCACTGCGCTTTATCCTAATTAACTCAGCAATAAAAATGACACACTATATTCCATGGTATATAAATGTATCTATATTAATTATCTGATCATATGTCTCAAGTTGGCCATATCGAATATACAGTAGAAGCAGCTTTTTGATATGTACTCAGGGCCCATATCTATTACATCATCTTGACTGCTGTAGCGAGATATTAGAAATCCATACACTGGAAACATGATGTATGGCTCGGCGGCCTTCCAATTGACTAGCATCCCGCCACCATACTGCCTTATGTTTTCCGAGCTAGGAGAGGGTGTAAGAAGGAGAAAGAAAATGTTCTGGTGAAGAAAATGAAGAATAATTTGCACATTCAGTATGGTGGAAAAGGTCAGACCCATAAGGGGTTTAAAAGGGGACTATTATTCCTGGAGAGGATGAAAGTAGGGGTTGGCTGCAGGACATGGAATCTTGCTTTCTGGTAGATGTATGGTGTGTACAACTTCATCATGAAGCAGTCCCCTGCTGTGTAACTCTGCCTAAAACAGGATCCGCCTGCATTAGTATCCCAGCAACCACTGCAGCCTTTCAGAGGAATGAATAGCGATTGTCTCACAGAAAGTCACGTTTTACATGACTATGTGTGGCAGCTCAGTTTGGAAGCTAAACAGAACCCACCTTAACATCTAAACAGTTCTGCTTGATAGTGAGGGGGTAGCTAATTAAAACTGCAATCTCCCGAGACAGCATGCCAGAGAAAACATTAAGTTGCCCATATTTCCCAGACACCCACTGAAAGTGATTCGTTGGAACGCTGCTGACCAATAAGTCCAAGATCCGCGGGAATGCTCATTGCCAGAGAACAAGACAAATGGACACGACGGGTGAGAGCAATCGATAGCAGATAGCACATTAAAATGCTTCTTGTAAAAAGAATAGAGGAAGAAAAACTGTTTTATTATCATACTGTGCCATCCTTTAGGAATGGCGTAGTGTTGAATGAATGCGGGATCACGGTGGAATACTTTATTTAGACGGGGTGAAGTACATGATGGTCGCTCGGGGCTTTTCATTAGCACAGAGGCTCCTCTGCCTTAATGGTGAATCTTTCTTCTCTCCGCCCCCCTGCCTTCACCTTCTGGTAGCTCTCTGTGCTCTAAGTGGCCTCTCCGCTTTATCAGCGTCCTGGAGCTTCCTGCTCTAAAGCTCCTGGCTGCTTGCCTGTGTAGCTCGCTGCATCGCTGACGGATCCGTCTTCAGCTCCTGTCTGAGGGGAAGGGGGGAGGGGGAGAGAGAGAGAGAGAGAGAGGGGCGAGGTCGTGAATTTGTATGAGCATGCGTTCCTTTGCCGAAAATGGGTTTGGTGGTCAGCGATTCATTTTCTGCCGAGTACCCAAGTGTGGACGCACTATGTGGGCTACAGTAGCCTATATGCGTTAAGGCGTGATTGAATCACTGCACTGTTTTACTGGCCATCCCAGGGGTGAACGTTTGCAGAGGCAGCTCAGTAACTGCTGCATATGCTCCTCTAATCTGTTCTCCCCGCTGTGCCAGGTGTGCGGCAGCCGGCCTTTCTGCAAGGACACGGACGCTTCAGGCAAAGCTGGCAGACAGCAGTGGCATAAATCCTTTCTGTAATTACGCCGTAAACAGAGACAGCACAATAAAGCTTTGTTTTGATGTGTGCCACGACAGGGAGCCCAGAGCCTCAAATAAATTTTGGCGGATGGTGGAAACGCGCTGCTTCCAAACCAGCGCCGCCCACCAAGTGACTGCACGCTTCACTTACATGAATTGCCCATCTGATAGTCACCTCTGCTGTTTAGCTAGTAGCGGCAGGGCAACCTACAGTAGCAACGGTTTACTGCCTGCATGTAATATAATGCTAATGTTCGGCTGTGTCACCTGGGCTTTTAGAAAGCTGCCAAATGACCACTGGATAGCTGAGTGGGCACTGCTTCACATCTCATTAATGCTAAGGCAGCAAGTTCAAGCTAAGTGGGGATGGCTTAAGTGTTTAAAATGGGATTTAGGATTCTTTCTTGGTCACCACTAGGCAGTGGAGTGCTGCACTTTGTGATAGACTCACCCTTACTGTAAGAAGAAGCACACTTCTGACTAAATGTGCTGCCAAAACATGGCTTACTGTATGTAGCTTGTCAGCTAAAAGTCAGCGAATACACTTTTTGTCAAATTCAACAAATATCTCCTCGCATTTTGCTATTGCGTTCTATGTGCGTGTTGAAAAAAATAATATGATACTTCCACACAGTGGAACATAAACAAAACGGTGAACACCGCTCATATCAACAAAGCCGTAGAACTACGCTTAGCTTGACAATGCATTTCGACGTGTGATGGGTGTCGTGATCTAATTTAGCCAGAAGTAATAATGGACACCCACACATAGGCTTCTAATAATGTACCTTGTATTAATAAAATGCTATGATGAGTCCATAATTACAATTTCTGTGAGAATGAGAATTCAGCCCCGCTAACCACACCCTCTCCCCCTTATATAGCCACACCATAGAAACTAATTTTGGTTCCCTGAACAGGAACGTAAACATTACCTCTTCTGGCTTCCTTCTTCTGTTAACATCTCGTGTCTGATATGATTTTATACATCGCCCTCTATTGGCAAGGAAATTAGTGGTAACAACGGTAACGTATATACAGTATAAATGTAGTGTGGCTTGTACACGTAATGAAAATAAAAGAACAAATAATAAAAGCATCCAAAGTTACAATATTATAATCTCACATGGGCTGCCCGCGGATGACCGCAGAGCCATACTGTTTTGATTTGAGCACACGCAAGAATGACTGACCATACCTTTAAGAGTAAAACTGTTATTTCATTTTGTATATTTAGCACTTCAGTACAGAGGCTGTGTAGTAATAGTTTTGCTCATGATATTGCACACCTCATTATATAATTTGCTTTACGTACAGTAAATATCCTCAGAACGTGACGTGTTTGTCAGCATAGTGAGGAAGAAACTCTTCACACCACTGTTTTAAAATATATAAATATATACATATTTCAATTATCGTCCAAATCTACCCTTCTGTGTAGCTAAATTGCTGTGCCTTGCAATGTCCCCATACAAATTACCCATTTCCTCCAAGTGGGCACATTTCACAGTCAATTCGAGAGGCTCGGTGGAGGCCTAATGATGGGTGTTCTGCTGTTCTTCTACCAGAAAATCCAATCTACCTTTGATTCTCTGTTCCTCTTTGGAGGCCAGTTATGCTGAAGAGATAGCCTGTTTCAAGTTCCCTGCACCCTGGACCATTGCGAAATATTCCACCGGAGGTAAAGGGGAAATCTAATGTTTTCCATCTCCTTCACTGATAAGACTACTGCGGATGTGTTCTTATTTTTATTTGAGTAAATTGTTTCACTTTGCCACGCATGTCTGTCTCTTTTGCTGATTATCTCTCCAAGATTGCATTTCTTGATTTTGTTGCCTTTTGAAGGAGACGACAAGGCTCCAGATGTGTGAAGAGTTGTCCTTGGTACCACAGAGCTGTGTACAAGTTCTCAAGGCAGTCACAGACCTCTGCAGCACAAGACTGTAGTCCTCTGTGTGAGGAAATGCTTTAACTCTGATCTGCTCAAGGCAGGAAGGCAGACACGAGTCATGTAATAAACACAGGAACACATAGTCTGAGTCTTTCCTCCTACAACAGTGGTAAATAGCAAAACATATTTAATACTTGTGGAAATAAAATGGATGAGAGGAGAAAAGGAAGCAAACAAAGATAACAGTAATGTTTGAACAAAATAAAAGCAAGTATGAGAACCTGATTTCCCCCCATTTTTAGCATAAATATAACCGTTGTCATCCTTAAATTTGATTTATTTTTTGTATTGGCCCTAATTCTAGTCCATTTCTGCTCTCTGCTTGTTTTTCACTTACTTTCTCCCACACTGATTAATTGTATTTAATTGTATTTTATTGTATTCACCGGTATTTCTAGGCCTTGGACTATGTTAAGTGAACATTTACAACTAAACGGAGCATTAAGTTGTGTAAAAACGTTCTTGAACTTACTTTCAGATTAGTTTGCTACGTTTCATGGGCATGGCAGACCACAAACAATTGCTTTGTTTTTAATCAGCCATGCTGACACATCCAATTATCCAATCCAAAAAAACGGCTGCCTGTTATTTAAACACTGCCATTTCAGTTAATTGAACATAAAATACAGGCAACAGCTATACTAAATGCCTCTACACCTGCTCACTAATGCAAATATTTCTAGGGCAACACATGGGGAAACGAGAGGTTTAGACCTAACAAAAATAAGGAATGAATAATATCTGTACATATCTTGACCGCAGAATAATTGTTGATGCCAGATTGCTGATCTTCTGGGATCAGTCTACAGAGAATGTTAAGAAAAACAAAAATCCAGCGAGCAGCAGTTCTGTGTGAAAACACCTTGTTATTGAGAGAGGTCAGATGAAAATAGCCAGATAGGTTCAAGCTGACAGGGAAGTGACAAATACTCAAATTGCAATGCATTACAACAGTGGTATGCAGAAGAGAATGTCTGAATGCACAATATGTCATATTTGAAGTGGACATCTTATAGCAACAGGGTAAAGTGGATATAAAGCAGTGTAAAATGTAGAGTGCCTGTACATAGATGGTGATATGGGATGAAATAACATCATCATAACACTTTCCACAAGACTTATTTCAGTTCATTAGCCTCAGATCCCCAGTGTCAAAATGCTTTTTATGGTGAGAAGAAAAAGCTGCTTTTGGTAATTCCTTGAGAAAACGTTTGCAGAGTTGAGGTATGAATGTAAAGTATAATCATTCAGATAATGCAGATGGTTAATAAATAACTTTTTAAAGAGGTTAGGGGTTATGATACATCCGCACAGCAATGCACAGCTGAGTGGCAGTGGGAAATATGATCAACCATCAAGCTATATAGCCACATTATCATTAAGAAAACGGGATGGTATCCAGAACAGATCAGCAGAGCCTACGGCATCTCACATCTATTTCTCATTATGTCTCACTCCACCACACATCATTATGGCAATGGTTAAATCCATAGCAATCAACCGTTGCATAAATCAGAGATGATTGTAGTTGCTGCCACACAAAGGTGTTTTGTAAATGCTATATTCATACAAGATGTTGAACATAAAGCATGATAGATTGCTGAAGGCGTGCTAAACGCAGCAAAAGGGATGAAGTCAGAAAAGATTCTGCCGTCAATGAAATGGTCCAGTAGAAGTGAGCGTGATTTCATGTAGAGGCGTAGCAAGGCATCAGTCAGATCTAGTGAAGTGTCAGGCTTAGCTACTTTACTCAGGTGGAGGGAACAGGAAGATAAAGCTCTCTGTACAACGTCTCTATCAAAGTCGTAATGGAGCCACGATGAAACCTTAGCCCTGTACCCTCAACTCTAACGCGTAACCCTTAATCCTAACTAGTTTTAGTGAATAGAAATCATTTAAAACAAGCCACAACATGGCTCTGTCGCCTTCAGTGCAAACCTTTTTAGATAGCATTGCACAAGACAGATGGACTGCTCCTTGCTGCCCCTGACCTCTGACGCCTGTCAAAAGACACGGGTGGGCATGCACATATATCCCGGGGGTGCGTGCGGCGCACAAGATGAACCAAAGCCCCAATTACATGGATCTAATACAGGGCCGACTCAAGTAGACAGTTTTGTCCACCATTGGAACTGTTGAAGGGGAGCGAAAGGCTTGTATGCAAATCACAGTTGGCATTCTGTTCCTCTCAGTGAACCTGAAAGGTGCGGTGAGGGGTCAGGAGGGGGGAGGGGGCAGCCATTATCGTTACTCACTTGAAGGCCACATCCATAACCCTGTCCCCTATATCCTTGGCCGTGAAGAAGGAGAGGGCGTATTGGGGAAGGAACAGGCACTGGGGGGGGGGGGGGGAATGGGGTATGTAT
>JAODTR010007178.1:0-10405 GCA_025399935.1 Amblyopsis rosae | reverse complement strand
GTGGCTCGGGAAAGGGAGGTTTGGGGTCCCCTGCTGGAGCTGCTGCCCCTGCGACCCGACTCTGGATAAGCGGATGACGATGTATGGATGGATGGATATATTGTTTCACAGTTCCACTCGCTAATACAACCTGTCTGACCATAGATGCAGTTACAAAATAATTACTTTGTTTTAGTCCAAAATTTTATCTGACCATGTTCTTAGAACTCGTTCTTAAAACTGATACTGAATCAGTGCAATGTAAACCACCTGCTATGGCTATATTACCCACCTACCTACCAATCCATGCACAATGCGTTGTGGCCCGCTCCCAATCATTAGGCTATCTGTCCAGTCATCAAACTGACATATAAAACAGACAATCATGATACTTCATTTTTTTTAAACAACTTTTATTTTATTCTGATTCAATAATTATCAAGCTCTTGTGAAGTTTTTATTTTCCTCCCATCACTGAGCACAGGGGCTGTCTGCCCAAGGGCCCCTGGGCATGTGCCCAGATTTTACATAGATCCGGCCTTGCAATATACAGTATATCTTGAACTGGAGTATAATATTGTGTTTATAATTATCCTTACACATGAATGGCAAAAGTAGTTTGAATTTGATTAAAATCAAATTCAAAATACTTTTACAGACAGGTAAAATGGCATTGCAGATAATTAATAATGATAATACAGTTGAGCATAAAACGGTTAAAACGGTTAGAGTGACCATACCAAACTTACTTGTAGGCTATCTTTAATGCCATACACAATTATCCAGGAAGTCAGTGCCGTTTCTACAATATTTCTGTAACCTAGCCAACCTGAATTATGCCCACCAATACGGTGAGCGAGCCACCCCCCACATTGGACATCCACCCCATTGTCTATTAGGATAGTGTTGTGTAGTGTGGTCTGCAGCCCTTTGTTTGTGATCCTGCACAGACATCTATAGGTGACCGTGAGAAGATATTTGCTGAATTTGACAAAAGGTGTGAAGCTTACAATAACTAAATTTAAATGACCTTTTGACTTTAAATTAGAGTGATTGTAAATAGACAATCAAGTCATGCTATTAAATGTTCTGAACATGCAACATTATTACATTTGAATTGGAAAGGGGTCTGGGACTTCATTCTTTTTGGACTGGTAATATGAAAGGCAAACCCTGTTTGTATCTTTGTTGTCCTACATAGTGTTCCTCGAAATAAAAAGCAACATCCAGAAAAGTGGGTAAGCAGAGCAGGATTGAGGAGAGATTGCAGAAAGAGATGGAGGTTATGCTAAGGAGGAGGCCAAGGAGAGGAAGGAGTAGGGACTTAGGTAAGGCCCCGGTCACACAGGACGCTCTTTATGCACCGAGAGGAATCTTTTTTCAATTGTTTTCTATTGGCAGATGGCGTCTTGCGTGCTGCTTATGCGCCCCTGGCACCTCACTTTTTAGACGCCGTCTGCACCTCTAATCAACTCTGTGCAGAAAAGCGTCCGACGTCATCTGCGTTTTTTCCTGTTATCAGATCGAATGATCTGAGAAGCCGGCATGGTTACTGTTACTAGGACACCGCATTCACGAAAAGAGGCTGACGCTTCGCTTGATACCAGTATATTAGCGATGTCTGTAATCAGAAATTTGTTTATATATCCTGTGGTCCTAAGTTATAATGAAAATACTTTTTTTTCTTAGTTTTCAGTTGATGGCCCATAAGAAGAATAACAATGCAATGGCAACTTCAAGAGGCCCACACGCCCATACATACACACAGACACACAGTCTCTCTCTCTCTCTCTCTCTCTCTCTAGCTCTCTCAGCATATTCCTATTCTATACACTCCTTTCTAAAGATGTATATATGTATAATATATGTATTTTGTAATGGAATTCAGCTGCCAGGAAAGCTGCCCTGTTTGTTCAACGCTAATAGCTAGGAAATGAGACTGAACACTGCATTAACCTCCGTTCCACTGGAACAGTCACTTCCTCCGTGTCATATTAGCACATTAGGGCTTGGTCACGGTCCACAGAATGGTGGCATAGCAAGGTGTTAGATGTCAACCATGAAGAAAGAGACAACTGAGCAGGGGCGTTTGTAGTTTGAAGAGACCCGGGGTTTTAGCCCAGACACAAACCCACCAAACCTCAAGAGCAACATACAGCTAAATGCATTACTGACACATTTTTGAAAGAACACTGTTCCATATTCTGTAACAACTCCTGTATACCATTTTCTGTTGATGCATACATTAATATTTGTCACAGGGGAACCCTCGGGGCAATCAAGGTATTCAGTGAATACCCCAAATAAAATATAGAATAATAAATTATATATATATATATATATATATTGTAGCTCTAGTATATGTGGTGATAATTTGCTAAATGTAATTAACATTAAGTATGATGATCAGCATTGCAAACTAAAAAGTATATATATATATGAGAAAGTTGGTTTAAAGCCTATTACATTGAAGGGTTAATTTGTTGACCTTCCACTTTCTATGTCCAAGTGAATAAGGTTTATATTTTTAATTTTTCCCCCTCGAAGATTTCAGTTTGTTTTTCATTGAATTGTTCAAATTATAGGTCACATTAAAGCTGCTGTAGGTAACTTGTATTAACATAACATTTAGTCAGGATAATAAAAAATATAATTTTATGACAGTTCTGTCAGTTGGTTTGGCTGTGCTGCTTGCTATCTTAAATGCCTACAAGCCAAAAAGGCTAAATGTTTGTCCCGCAGCGCCGCCACCTCCGCTTCCCGTGTGAAAAGCCCTAGTCCAGCTCTTCTCAATCTTACCAATTGCAGCTTTAAATGTGGCATTTTAACAGGGGTGTGTAGACTTTTTATATCCACTGTAGGCCTACATTAAATTGTTACTGAGTCAGCCAGAAGTTACCGCAGACAATTTGTATCATGTAGGGCTTATTTATTTGTAGGCTATATTTCCATTATTTGACCAACCAGTGAAATTTGTCTGACAGTCTATTTCGATTATAGTTACATAGTAGTGGTGCAGTCTCTCTCTCTCTCTCTCTCTCTCCCTCCTAATCTGTAAAGTCAGATTGGTTTTTAATGAGGGGTTTCATTTTTTGTTTACTCTGACTTTCACAATCCACTTTTCTATTCTTCAAGAGTATTAAAGAGGCACATAACCGTACACTCGCCTTTTACAGATGTCAATCATTATTCAAAATGAAACACATTAATCCTTGCTGTGATCTTGAGAAGAAAATGTATAATATTTTCATAGTTTTTACGCAAATCTTCATTATTGGCAGGTGATGAAGCGTTTGAAATCTGACATTTCGGTGCTGCTGGGACATTGACAGTTCCTCATGTTTTATACCATCTCCAAGACACAAACTGCAATTCACCCAAACTCCCTGCTCCCCTGATTAAACACCCACATATTATTCAAACCTGTATTTGTTTTGTTTTTTTCTTGAGAAAGCTGAGAAAGTTATAGTTTTTGAGCTGTATAATAATTGGATAGATGCTGTAATAATTCTACTTCCATCCTCACTAACCTGCACAATGGATAAGCGACATTTAAAGCACATTATTAATAATAATAACAATAATAATAATAATAATAATAATAATAATCATCATCATAATAATATCACATTATAATAAATACTATTAATACATTTACACACTCATAAATCTTTTTAAGAAGGCATTAGAATGTCCCACAATCAGCCTTGCTGATGACTTCAACACATCAGCCAATTACTCTATTCTATATTATGCTCTGCCAATAACCCAGATCTTCTGCTTGAACCCACACTGAACCTGTTACATGATCAGGCAGGGCTAGAAATCACATGAACAATTGATCAATGGAACCGCCCCACCAACCACATTACCATAAGGCTGTATTTAGCTTTCTATACCATCATGGCCGGTTGGTGCTGACAATTAATAACTGGCATTTAATGTACCTGTCTGTTTTTTTGTAAGTGTGTGTATCTATGTTTGTTTTCCCCCCAGAGGACATTTCCTCTTGCCAGGCCATTGTTGTAAATAAGACTGTTCTCAATTAACCATTTTGCCTGTTTAAATAAAGGTTAAATAAAAACAAAAACAAAAAAACGTGTTCGTGTGAACACGCCCTGCTTGGTCATGTAACAGGTTCAGGTTCATCCATTATTCACAATGGAAAATACTGAACAGATTTAAAAGTCAGTACTGACATTTGCTAAGGATTAGGATACTACATTCAGACAGTCAGACCTCCCAGACAGACAAATACATGCTGTGTTGTGTTTTTGAAAAGGTGTATAAGACATAAACATTTACTTTGATCTAACAAAAGCAAAAGCATAGAATTTAGGTTACCTTAAAAAGAATTGTCAATGAATTAGCCAATGATTTACAGTTTGAATGTTCACTGTGCACAAAGCTGCCCTTTACAAATGCCACAAAATGCCAAAATACAGGAGAGATGGGATTTTCTAAAATAGTTTCATATTAAATTTAAAATAATAACAAGCAAACATTAACAGCAAAATATATCTGATACGGATTACAAACTGAGAGGTCTGGCATTTCTTGTCACGGTTAGCGTTTTTGGATGCAAGAGCCCATTTTAGCATTTCAAAATGGGGTGCTCGTCTCCCCCTTTAGTTTATTGTATTAATCTGTGCTCCCCTGTATTAAACCATGTGTTGCTGGTAGTTGTTGGTTAGATATTTTGTGATGTGTGGTCTCCTGCATTTCCAGGTTTATGTTCTTGATGTTTCATTTGTTTTAAGTTGCCTATCCCATTTGTCTGCCTTGTTTCTGATTTGTTCCTACCTTTGCCTTATACCTTTACTGTATACTCTGTTACTGCACTCTGCCTGTTGATCTCGACCACGGCTTTGCTTATAGTAAAATACCATAAGTGATTGCACTCCTGTCCATGAGCCATCTTTGCAATCAGATCCAGCAGTATGTTTTACGTCTGTATTACACGTTGACACATTCCTTGTTTGTGCAAACTTACTTTAAAAATCTGATGATATGTCTCTCACAAAGAGACACAAGCTTTAGCATCATATTTCTTTTACTTTACTCAAAGCCGTGTGGCAAGAGCTTTCACATTTATGTTATGAGTTATAAGAACCAACTTAACAACTGATAACCACTAAAACACTCACACCCAACCTAAACATTAATCCCATAATCATTTCAGGCTCTGATGGCTTTTAGCTACCAGTAATTTATGCATGGCTCAAGTGATATTGCTTTGCAACTTGGCCTATTTCCCCAATTCTCATGAGACGTCCCATAATTCTCAATGCATCCCTCCAGGTCTGAGAGAGAGAGTGAAAGAGATGTTGAGCGGGCACTTTCAGACACATTTCCTAATAGCATAATCCCTAAATTACAAAGTGAAAAAACTGTTAATGTTTTGGAGCTCTATCATATGCACTTTTTATGTCAGTCAGTCAAAATCCAATCAGTCGATGCCCGAAACCTATAAGCTGCACCTCAGACAGATAGACCATTACCTTCTGAGTGTACCATTCAATATATCCATTAAGATTATTTATAGGACTGAACATGATTTTTAAAATAAAAGGCAATCAAATATTACTATATCCTCTGAATGTACAGTAGACTATTTATGTCTATATTACCCGTATTACCCCCCCCCCCTCTCTCTCTTAGAACAATTTCTTTCTCTCTTTCTTATTTGTAGGCTATATATTCCAAATAAATTGCCTAAAGACTTAAAGTATATGCAACATTTTTTTCCCACTATGCATATTGTTTAGAACATGAACATAATAAAAGTCTACAACAATCAACCGATGGGAAAAACTGAAAATTGCATATTTAAGTTCTTATGTAAACTAATAGGCTTCAATAGGAAATAGGCCAAAGAGCTTGTGCTCAACCTATCAGAATTAAATACTGTGGGCTGAATGTACACCAAAACCAAAATGGTTTTGTATTGAGACATTTATATAATTTGAATTAATATATGCAAATTGATCTATAACTATTAAATCATTACCAGAATATGGGCAACTGAACTAGACCCATGTAAGTCCTGCAAATATGGAAAGACACGTGTCTCATCATAATGTTCTTAGCAAGCATATAATGACCCAAAAACAAATAATAATAACAACTCTGAAATTTTTTTGTATACATAAAATGCATAAAAGAAAAATCGATTTTGGTTCTTTCCCAAATATGTTTTACTATTATTAATCACTTTAACTATTATTAACCAGATATTTAATGATCACAGTAAAATAAAAAAGTACAGCACAAATAAAATAAAGATTATTATATGGTGTATACAATTGGTTGTCCTTGTCCACATGCTAATTAGTCCAATTATTGAACAATTTGCATACAGTACATTAACAAAATAAATAAATGTCACAAAATAAAACAATATTGTTTTGTGGTGTACTTACATTCATGCACAAAATGTAATTAAGATGGGCAACAATTATTTTGGCCATTGACCTATTGAAGCTTATACATTAAATATTTTTTGTTCTTAATGCTTTAAATTGGTAAATAACAAAATACATTATAAACAAACCAACGTTATTAATATTTTCATGTAAAAGGCCTTTTTTACTCTCTTTAACGTAGAGTAAATGAATGTAGGCTATAATTTATGAGACTTTGTCTCCTCCATGCGGTTAGAAATTATAACACAATATGTTTTTTATTATAGATTGTGAGCGAATACATATGCTATACAAATATATATATATATACGGAAATTATTAGGCTACGTCAATTATCTGAACGAAATAGGCCTTTGTGATAAGTCAAAGCAAGGTGTATTATGAAGGCGTGTTAACCACAGTAGGATTATCTTTATTGTAAATTCAGAAATCGTCTACTAGCCTACGGTGGTTTGGCAGATTTTAGGATCGGCTCTTTCGTCTTATTAAGTTTGCATCTGACAAATTAAGCGTGACCGCAGCCTGTTTTGGAGGTCATACATTTGATTCCAATTCATTGCAGACTGGAGCCTTTAAACTGGCGGTGACACAACTCTATTCATAACAGAAAACAAATCCTATGTATATGCAACGTGAGCTATCAAACAACGATTGACGGATGGTCTCTGTAGCCAATCAAATAACAAAATCAACACTTAAGCACCGCCTTTACAAAACACAGACCAATCGTTGTCCAAACGTGAACTTCCGCTACTGAAACCGAGCGTTTTCATTGTACCAGCTTTTCTGAAAAGAGTACCGCGATTGTTGAGGTACGGTCAATGAAATAAGTGTTTTTCCTAAGTTATATTGTCGCTAACCAGTTAGGTTTGTGTTCTGGCTTGGTTGATTTTTATTAATTTTCCTATCTTTAAGTTTAATGTTCGTATAAATAGACGTGGCTGCGTTGTCACTATAGGAATGTGTTCGCTAGCGTTTCGTCTCTATTAGCATTGTAGCCTGTACGATCAGTAGATCTGACAATCGCCTGACTTTCATCTATTTTTGCAAATTCGCGTTGATACCATATATTCGTGCTTTGCCATATCGTTCCTGAGCAAGCGAGCAGCTAGCTTACGTTTCCCATCGAAGGTACAATATCTGCTTCACAAAGGTAACCCAGTCGGTGACTTGAGGGAGTTTGAAGCTCCGCACGTCAGCGGCAGAATGAACGGCTTTAGCACGGAGGAGGACAGCCACGACGGCCCCCCGGCGCCCCCGTTCTACGGCCAGAGCTGCTGTCTGATCGAGGACGGGGAGCGCTGCGGCCGCTCCGCCGGAAACGCCTCCTTCAGCAAACGGATCCAGAAGAGCATATCGCAGAAGAAACTAAAGCTGGACATCGACAAAAGTGTAAGTATTTTTGTTCCAGACTCCTGCTTTTGTGCTAGATCAGTTTCTCGTCCATTTGACGAAGCTGTGGTGCCGGCAGGGATCGCTTAGTGCGCCGTGCCTAAATGAATCCTTTGCCTACGCTTTGTTAATATTTTAAAGCAGGTTTGACATTACATCATGTCATAAGCGCCTTCGCAATCTGGTTTTAACAAGACCCGTAGGTAAATACAGGTCTTTCTTTATGTGTTGGGGGGAGGGGACAATGTCGGCACGACACCTACCGTCCATTTCAACTGTCAGCTAAGCTAGCTGCTAACAATGAATTAACAAGTTAGTGCTGGCTGTTGCAGACACTGCAGTGGCACGCACTACATATGATTACAGACAAATGGAGTGTAGTTGTAACTACTGATGTTTTCGTGTTGTTTCCATTGCAGTGCATACGTGTTCTTCGACACACACTGCTTCGTAACAAAAGAGCAATGGGAGTGTGCAATGTTGAATATAAATGGTCGAATACCGGTAAATACCGTCAACATTTCCGCAGACGTGCGTGGTTGTACTTGAGCTCTGGATACCCCACTTAGGGTTAGTCAGTGTATATACCACAAAGTAACTGTTTATGAAGACGTGCTATAAATAGTAATACACTCTGTGTACGTTTTAAAATAAATATAGATTTTTTTTAAACTATGGCATAGGAAATATAGTTTACACCAAGGGCGTTGACGCTTCAGTATATCGTAGTTATCCAAAACCGTACAGCTTTTCTGACAAATATGTCACCACTTGAGTTATCTTTAGCTTGTCTTTGCTTTCGTCCTCTTTGTGCTGGTCCTCCGTTTTGTGCCTGTGTGAGAAGACACGTGATAACTGACCCACGAGGCTGCAAACCTGGAGTGGCCCCAATAACTGATGCCTGCCATGGAGCTATGTGGCACACATTTAACATTTGGGACGTTTACCTGACTCCATCTATCTGACATTGAATTGGCTGTGTAAACATATTGCCTACTATCAACATACATGTTTTACACTATACCTACACAAGAAGCAATGTATCTGCAACTGCACCTAGCATAGACAACAACATGTATTTAATTTGACTATTTGCAAGTAGCTTCTGGATTTTATCATACCCCTCTCACTGTCTCTCTAAAGTAATTTTGTTACCAAAGGCAATTTAAATAGTGAGTATGTTCTCTGCTTAGCTTTAATTATATAATTGCAGGTGCGCCATCTCTACATTTGTGACTTCCACAAGAACTTCATCCAGAGTGTTCGCAATAAGAGGAAGAGAAAGACCAGTGACGATGGTGGAGAGTCCCCAGATCATGATGTAGAGGTTCCTGAGGTAGGACAGCCTGGTTAAACTATACTGTCTCAAATTCACACCTCCACTATTGAGAGAGAATCAAGACTGCACTTGTTTCTATCACTAAGACTACATACGTTCTCCCTAATATATCCTTATTCATTTAAACGTTCTGCACAAAATAATTAACATACTTTTTACCCTGCTGGAATGTAACTCAAAATAGTTACAGCATTCTTAAAATGTAATAATTGCTATTGAAACTACATAATGTTTATTGTGGTACTAGTAAACACATAGAAAGCAAATGTGAGATTAGTTTTTCCTCTGGTAACAGACACAACAGTTATTTATTTTGAAAAGGGAGATGGCTTAGTGTTTGGATGTTGTCATTTCAGGTAGACTTGTTCCAGCTGCAGGTGAACACACTGAGGCGCTATAAGAGACACTACAAGCTCCAGACAAGGCCCGGCCTCAACAAGGCCCAACTGGCAGAGGTAAAAAACACTACATGCAATCACTGAAAAGCCTGCTCTTTCTCATGTCAGTATGCACACTTATAGTCTACGCAAGGAGGGTTTGATGTGTATTTGCGTAGCCACATTTCTGCCATAATTTTTGTAACTCAACGTTAGCGCCCGCTATTTCACAAGTTGCCGTGAGGGGCGCAATGGGGAAAATGTACTGTTGCCCTACCACAGAAGAACTCGTACAGAGATAGAGCAGCTAAGTAGGAACTTCTGTGTGAACTTGTTCGCAATATGATCTTGAGATAGTGATTCAGCAGTAATAAAATAATGCACTCCTCTTCAGTAGTTTGTTTTTACCTGAAGAGTCACCAGAGCCTCTGCTACCCCCTGTTGGATGACAGTGCATCGCATCTGAAAAGGCTCTGTGACTTTGATGCCATGAACACTTAATCACAGTCCACTGGAAGAAGAGAAGACCATGAATAGAACTGTCAATCTCCACATTTCCAAAGAGAAATTTGGGCATTACAGTAAAATACAGATAGAATATAGAAATGCATGTATGTACACAGTATACGCTAAATATAAACTTCTTAACTAAATAAAATAGAGATATGGTGCAAGAGGGTAATAGTGCATTTTGCTGGAGGAGCAGCTGTTTGTGAGTGGGGCAGCTGATTAAAACAAAATACTTTTTTCCTCTCACTGAAAAAGATTCAGATTTTTTCAATTACATAGAAATATCTACACAAGAGCTTGATATCGATATATATATATATATATATATATATATATATATATATATACATACATACATACATACATACATACATACATACATA
>JAODTR010007177.1:7500-10406 GCA_025399935.1 Amblyopsis rosae | reverse complement strand
GGGAGCTGGTGAGAACGATGAAAGATGAGAAAGGACACTGCAGCTGTCTGCAAAGCTCTTTACATTGTAACCCCCCCCCCACTCTCTCTCTCTCTCTCTCTCTCTCTCTCTCTCTCTCTCTCTCACTCTCTCTCTCTCCCGGACCCTGTGCTGTTTGCGTAAGCAAACTCCACACAGCCTGATTCTGTAAATACTCTGAAAACATACTAATTTGGCACGATTTGGCCGCATGGCTGTCTTTGACTTTGCGCAAAGCACGGCGCGCAGTCCCTGCCTGCATGTATCGAGCCAGGCTGAAGTCTGTCTGAGTGAAACAGGCACCAGGCCTCCACGGCCTAACAACTGCATGGCAGAATGAAGTGTGTTCATTTCCTTATTTATTGACTCGCTCGCTTTTCTCTGAGTGTTTGAAATTAATAACAGCCAGCAGAATTCAGACAGAGAGATGAAAATCAGCACTTTCCCCGCAGTGAAGCCATTCATCAAGCTAACGAGGGGGAGATGGCGTGCGGAGGGAGGGAGGGGGAGGAGAAAAGTGACGCTCGGAGCGGGAACAGAGCGGGAGGCGAGCAGGTGCAGCGCGAGGGAGGAGGAGGAAGGGAGGGCGGGAAGGAGGGATGGGGCAGGGAGAGAGAGAGAGGGGGAAGGTAAGGTTGGCATAGTGGAGGTGAGGGGAAAATAAGCAGGGTTTGTATTGGAGGAGGACGGGGAAACACAGTAGGAGGATCTGTGTGTTACTGTAAAACCAAAGGGGGTTGGAGAAAGACAAGTTCGACATTGAGGTATAAATAGCTAAGGACGAAGAGCATCCTCTTGAGTGAATGTGTGTTGGAGCAATATTGATACGAAGGCAGGATGGAAACAGAATAATTATTTCTGACGTTACTGTGTTGGCTAATAATGGCTAACAATCATATGGATGCTTCAGTGCACATTTATGAGCATGTCCACTGTATTGATTATGCATTGCTTGCAGGGCTTATTGCCTTTAAGTGCCTATGTGTCATTATAAACTGTTTAAAACTCATAATTTCTTTCAGTGCATAATATAGACAGACACATTTTATTATTTGATAATTCCGTATTCAATAAAGCAGTTGCTAGATAAATTATAGGAGAGGTGAGAATAGTGTTTGCCCCCAGTGCTGGGCAAGTTACTCAAGTAATTATATTACTTTACATATTACTGGGTATTAAAAGTAATTAGTTACATTACTAGTTACATTACTAGATTACTTTCAAGATCACTACCCTGCCTTGGCCCTCCCGAAAAATGACAACCTGTGTAGCCTGCTCATTTTAGAATTTAATCCTCTTAGTTGGAACAATACTTAACCTTAGGAGTCAACAATCAGCCAAAGTGAAACCAGATTATTGGACAGGTTGGTTCAAATAGCCTACCCTAAATTTGCTAGGACCAAAAATATCGTTCTTGTAACAGTAACTATTAGTTACTTTGATTAGGAATTGTAATATTATTACTGTTCTGGAAATATTAATTAGTTACACTACTAGTTACTGAAAAAAGTAATATTACAGTAACTAGGTAAGTAATTACTGCCCAACACTGTTTCCCGCAGAGACAAACAGGAAGTGGTGCATTCAAACGGTATTGACTGATGAGATCGGGGTCTGCGGGGAGCAGTAGCCATTGTTGTAGGCTCACCACTGGAAGTGAAAGCTACTGAGAGAAGTCGTGCTCAACTTTTACAGTGTGTTGTCATGCTACAAACATGGAGCCTTGAAAGAAAGCAAATAAGGTAAACTACCCTAAAATGAAGCTGTAACATTGCTGTTTGGCATGTTAACCAGCTTGTAGAGATGAGACATTAGCTCAGGTGAAAAACAGAGAAGCCACAACCAAATGTCGCATAGATAGAGGCGAGCACAACCGTTGTGTCACCCTACAGGTACCATCTCTGCTTGATTGCCCTCTCTTCCCCCACATAGTCTTACCCTGCCATGGTCACTGCGCAACCACAGAGCTAACCGTGCCTCGCACACAGTAGAATACGGCTGACTCAGCATTTATTGCTCAGCCTCTTTTCTCAGAGTTGGAGAGGAACACCATGCTGAGAATCTGCCCAAACACCCTGTGCTAAATGTAGTACCACATCTACACAAATATAGCCACACATCTTCACTTTGCATTTTCACTCTTCATGCATTCACTTTGTTCAATCTTTCTTTCTTCTTTCTGAGGAATAGAAAATAAAAATAAAGCCCTCATAGTCGATAGTTGAGTATGTTTTATAGCAGTGTATACACCCCAGCCACATTGCTGTGTTTTACCACAGGATAAGCTATTTTAGAGTAATTATTTGTGTACGTAAATTCTACTTGATGTTTCAACCGCACGATGAGCAAGAAATAGTCCGTAAACCAGAGTGCCGTGCTGCAAAATGTCCATTTGACCACGGCAGCAATAGAGAGTCTATAGGCATCGCTGCATATACAGTGCATGGCAGGCAATGTCTCAGGTTACCACTGTACTGGATGTACAGCAACAGCTTTAGAGAATAGGAGTGAAGAGAGCTTGCGACCATATAGCAAGGTTCACAGTGATCAGCTTGTGCTGTACATGGGTATCTGTATTTTTAACTTTAAAGCCCAACCACAGTGCGTTTGGTCACCCAGGCTAAACATAGCACGTTCCTCCTGAACGGTCTCTAGTTTCTCACTCCTTTCCGAGAGACAGGTGGAGCGAAGCGCGATTCAACACCGGTTCTTGAATAAACCATCTTTCGACTTTTGACCCAGATGGAAGCGGGGAGGGTTGAGACGCCATCCCCTCCGTGCCCTGCCGCTAGCTCATTCATTTCCCCCTCCACATGACAGGTCAGTGGGGATCGATTTCATCTGCCCTCTCCCGACTCAGACCAACATCCTGGCACCCAGAAATAGAG
>JAODTR010007177.1:0-5000 GCA_025399935.1 Amblyopsis rosae | reverse complement strand
TCAACTAAACAGCTGCACTAGGTGCAGTATGCTATGCAGCACATACTGTACTGTAAAACAGAGACTTAACAGAGGCCTGTAATAATGACAGTATAGACTTCACTGAAGATGCTGGAGTATGTCAGTTAGTATTTCTCTTCTTACTGTAGCTTGGACCTGGACTGGACTTAACACGAGGAGGAACTGGACAAGATGGAAGAGACCACTATAGGAGGGACAGCGTAGAGGTTACCTGGCTTAGTTGAGAGATCAATGCTGAGTCACTCGAGGTACAGTGTTCACCTGTGTGTGTGTGCGTGTGTGCGTGTGCGTGTGCGTGTGCGTGTGCGCGTGTGCTTGTGTGTGCGTGCGTGTGCGTGTTTGTGTGTGTGCTGGGGCCATTTAACCAAAAAAGCTTAAATATGGTGTCACACTTTCTGAACGCCAAGCAGAGTCCTTTTAAAGCTGTGTGGAAAATGATAGTAGTGGAAATACTTCATGCTAACACAGCAGAGCAAAAAAAAAGGATGTAATAAAGACAACTTAAATGATTGGGTTTTCAAATAAATGCCACATAACTCAGTTTTACAGAGCCTGTACAAACTGCAAGGAAACAGCGTTGATGCAGCCAGGGGCTGGCCGGACCCCATGACAGGCATAAAGCTGCTGCACCTAAATCACACTGCGGCTCAACTTTCATCAGGGTCACGCAGGGTAACACACAACAACAGCAAACACCCCTGAAGAGTGAATAAGCTTATTGCAAGCTTTCACACTCATAAAAAATGAATATGGAGCTGGCAGTTGACAGTGGAATAAGATAGATACCATATGTTAGAGATTCTGTTTGATTTATAGAAGGTCAGATATTATACACATACCAAGAAACATTATAATAATACAATATAAATAGTAAGATTTAGGGTTTAATAATGGACATACACAGCTATATTTATATTGACATACTGTTAAGATAATGTAGCTGAGGTCAGGTGTGTACTGTGTGGTGTATATATTTGGATTGGTTGGCCATCTAAAGCATTGTGTCACAGGATTGGGACCCCTGAGAACTGGTTTTGCATTCATTTAAGTCACAGTTCCTTGCTTTAGGTCAATTTGCAGGCATACAAAATTAACCCAGCAATTTCAACACGTCATTATTATGAACATCACCTACAGCTAGCCTCTTTCAAGGACAACCCTCTACTAATGACAACACTGTCTGCAAATATCCTCTAAATATCTTTTTGAAGCACTCTTTGACTTTCTGCTCCTTAAAGTAGGTTAAAGTGGACCAATAACTAATAAATGATTGCATATTTATCAAGCATATTTCATATCAAATATATATTTTTCTAAATGTGGTACATGTAACATGTCTATTTAAAAAGAATTGTTATAATTGATTGTAAGAAAATCCCCACATTATTAAATGCATATATTAAAGTACAGGTAATATACGCACCTTGAAAGTAAAGTAATACAAATAATATGTACTGTACTTTCTATTTCTCTGTTTGTGATGAAGGAAAACAATAAAACAACATACACATGTGGGTGAAAAAACTCCCCAGGTTTTCCCCCTACCTCAGTAGCGGTCGCTTTAGAACATCCACTCCTCTAGCCTGACTTAAGTTCCTCTTGAGCTGGCACTAAAACAGAGACCAACCGACGTGATGGTCCATATCCCAGGCATGAATCTAACCCCCATGTACGACAGTATTGCATGCAGTAACAACACTTACTGTAGTGTAGTTATGTTATACTTGTGCATTATACCTGTGCTTAGTTTTAAGAAATATTTTGCAGAATGTTGTGAGTGACTTCTTAACAGTAAGTGAGGAAATACAATAAGGCATATGACTGAGGCTTACATATGCACTGTGTGTACTGTGTCGGATGTGCAAGTACATCTCATTCATTGGTTGCTGGGCACAGGAAATGAGCACAGGCTCCCCAGGGCAAGGATTACTCTATTGACTCTGAAAGCAGCCTGCTGCACTCTAACTTTTGACCTCTGTTCTTCCTCCATGATGGACAGAAAACACAGACACACACACACACACACACGCACACACACACACACACACACACACACACACACACACGTAGGCGCAGGCACTAATCCATTCCTCTGCCCCACACACAGGAAGGTGGAGGCTAACAACTGCAGATGCACATCGGTACAACGGCACGCCCCAGATTCCCTATAAGCACCTCTGAGGCCTCAGATGGCTGGAGGAGTCAGGACCCCCACCCTGTCCTTATTTTTAGGATCCGTCAACAGGCTGAGAAGAGAATATTCCCCCACCTCCCACCCACTGCATAAAGTGCAACGCGATGCCCCATATAAGTGCAAG
Organism: Amblyopsis rosae; assembly: GCA_025399935.1. Taxonomy (NCBI): domain Eukaryota; kingdom Metazoa; phylum Chordata; class Actinopteri; order Percopsiformes; family Amblyopsidae; genus Amblyopsis; species Amblyopsis rosae. Next base: position 2,661 of record JAODTR010007177.1, on the reverse strand, counting down.
GCATAACTTGTGTGCACTTGTGTGCCACAGATCTAACAAGCAACAGCTTTTTGCAAATTAGATCTCAATGTGCAAATGTGAAAGCGTGTTAGCATGCGAGCGCTTGAGTGGTAGTCAGTTTGTATGTGTGCATTTGTGTGTGCTGTCGTTCTGTTCAATGGAAAAAGAAAATAGCTCTCCTGTGGTGAATTTAGAGGTCTGCTATTCAAAAGATAGACGTAGCTTCAAAAATCTAATATTAATTATTTACATAAGACATGAATGCATCACAATGGCAAAGAAAGTATTTCTCTATGGAAAACATATAGACAAATGTATAACTTCTTCTAAGGAGAATTAAAAATATAATACAATGGGAAAAAAACACTGCACTGTATATCATGTTTGCTAAAGAGAAATGTGCCCTTTTTCAAAGAGAATACCGTCTTCCATAAATGATTTAAAACATTGTTGTGGAAAATATGAATTATCAATAAATGGCAGCTCTATCGCTGAGATCAAGTGGATGTAATCAGATAAATTGAGGAAGAAGGAGAGCGGCTTGGCTGTAAATTGCATGGTGTATGCATGCTAAGGCCCGACACCGGCACAGCTGCACAGAGCCATGCTCACAATTTATCATCTCTACATCGCAGAAGCCAGTGGTCCGCACCACTATTAATCATCAACAAAATCATTTAATTCAGCCCAAGCCCGACTATTGTCTCAGTCGCTCCCCGTGCTCTGGGCAAGATCAGCCACTACAGCACACATCTCGGAGGAATACACTAAACCGAGCCAAGATACAAATGTTAAGCTACAGTACTGTACATACAGTAGCTCTCTGGATAACTGGGAACCGGAGAGTCTCTGGCAGACAGTTTTCCTATTTAAATAGTGTGCACTTCTATGATTCCACTTTGACATGCAAAATAAGTTGTAGTGACCAGCTGTTGATTTGTGCCGTGATGGAAATATATGGTGATTGCCAATATCAAACTGTACACAAGTGCTGAAAGAAGCCTAACTAATATGGACAGAACAGGTCCAAAAGCCTAAAACAACTACCAGTACTTGTTTCTTCACGTTGTTTACCCACAACCTTTCAATCTCCATCATGTTTCTCAAAGGTTTTACATGTTAATAATCCCTGTATATGGCATTCTTGGGTCACTTAGTTTTAAGAGGTGATTGATTTGTAAAATAAGTCAAAAGGATCATACTGTAGAGTTCAAGCCTAAATATCAGAATGTTGGCCCTGAGCCAACAGCTCAAATGCAGTGTCTGACTCATACTGGCACCTTCACCCATCCCCACCTCACATGCCTGGCACGAATGTGCCTTCAGTCCAACCTCATCTCCGACAGCATGGATGTAGGCCTCAGACTAATGCCATCGACTTAGCTAAACTGACATGCAAAGGACAGCAAGCACACACCATGCCAGAAAACAATATAGACATAGCAGACACACACGCGCGCACACACACACACACACACCAGGAAACAAAGGTCAAAAGTAGGGCACAAATGAACTGTGTGTTCACAGACAGGAAGAGTGCCTATGTAAACATAGGCTCAAACATTTACATCACTGTATTGTATATACTGCAAGTTTTACAGACATGCACACACCTACAGAGAGACAACAAGAGAGAGAGAGAGAGAGAGAGATGGAGAGATATGGGTGGAGGCGTATGGAGGGATGGAGAGGGGTGAGAAATCACAGCTCTAATTCACATAAAGAAAGAAAGAAAAACAAACTACCAAAACCATGTATTTGATCATGCTGCATGCATAACCCAAAGTGATAATGTGCGACACTGCATGCAACACTATTATAATTCACAGAAAATACATCAAACAAGAATATGGTACTTTAATGGTTATGGTTTATATATAAATACATAAATAAACAAATCAATAAATAGACAAATAAATAGGAACAAAACGCCCAAAAATAAACCAATACAAAATAAATGACAGTCCCTTAAAGATGTTATATAGAAGAAAAACGAAAAAAGAAAGAAAGACGTGATTTTGTTTTACACTGCAGTAGACTGCCTGGGCAGTCCAATAGAGCCCTATATGTCATCATGTAAACTATCTCCAAACAATTTCATTGGTTTCGTCATATCACTGATTTATATTTAAGCCATTATTCGTGCAACAGTTTAATCAGGCTGTATCTAATTAGATGTTTAGAATATTTCCGTGTTTCCCCTCATTTAAACATACTTTAAATTGTTTTGATTTTTTTTATTCAGACTGAACGTTATTTTTCTACTAAAATGTAATACACTTAAAACGAGAATATATACAGTGATAAAACAGTATGTTTCAGGCTTCAACGTGTCGACACACATCAAAACGTGGGCAAATCAAGAGAAAACGTAGAACTTTGTATTTAAGTCAATTACATACATTTATTGCATATCATTTATTGTATGAAATGAAAAAAACGAGCACATATGAACATCACATATGGTTAGTGAGTGAAATAATTTTGCACAGCAAAATATATAATATATACATATATATATATGAGAAAAGATTAATTAACATATTTAAAGTTTATTCGTGTATCCTCCCTCATTTTGTACAAGCAGGGTATCAATCCCTGACCATCTAACAATGTCCAGACATCATTGATTGTAATATTGTTATTGCTTTATATATATAT
>JAODTR010007176.1:0-10406 GCA_025399935.1 Amblyopsis rosae | reverse complement strand
CCACCCCCCCCCCCCCCCCCCCCCCCCCCCCACACACACACACACACACACACACACACAGGCGTGTGCATATCCTTCACTAGTGTCCTTCCTCTCACCCTGCTCCCAACCCCACACACACACACGCACGCACGCACACACACTCTCTCTCTGCAGAGCTACTGCACTGCAGAGGAAACTTGAACTACCCGGCTTCCACACTCTGTCTCAACACTGTCCTGCTGTACACTCACAAAAGCACTCCCGTGCCTGCAGACTCACACAGTCACACATTAGAATATTATACATTTGTATAGGGTTACAGGGTTATAGGATTATAGGGTGAACGGGGACAATAGAGACATAGAGACTTGGGCTTACTGTAACCATATGCTAGTATATGGAAATTATAGCTTGTCTGTGTTCCTTCCCTTCTCAACATCTGCTAATCACTTGACTCCACTGTGACCGGTTTCCTCCATTTGCCCCAGTGATTTTATTATCTCTTTGATTAGTAGCCTGATACAGAATGCCAAGCAAAATCTGGGAAAGACACATATTTGAGGAGGTTTTGTAGGTTGTTTCAAGATTTTGGTATGTCGGAAGTATGGGCTATCTGGCTTCATGACAACCAAACCACTCTAGCTGATAGCTTGTCAGCAAGCATTTCAGTATGCTAGAGAAATGCTGGACTTTACAATGCATTGGATAGACCATTCAGATTAATTGTTGCAACAACAATCTTTGAGGGAGCCTTTATTGCAACTGACAAACACAGAGCTATGTTAATCTTTATGTTTGATTAAAACTACTGCTTCTGTGCTTCTTTGGGCCTATTCAATGCCGAGATTATTTTTAAACTCCCAAAATTCACAAGTTATGGGGATGTTACATGTCGACCAGGCCTGGCTTGAGGAACGCTAAGCAATTCTTAGGCTGCCCTCTGGCGGTACAATGCTACAATCTAATGTCTAACTGCATAATCCTATCGGGAAATAAATGGTGACGTTCTGAAAAAGAACAAACATTGTTTGTTAATTCCAGAAAATCCAAATGTTTTGGGGATTTAAAAACATTCTCCAAAAGGCTGCTTTTTTGTCATATTTGCAAATTAACTCTTAGCCTATTTACTGTTGTAGAATTCGGCTACAACAGTAGGGTGTGTGTGTGTGTGTGTGTGGGGGGGGGGGGTTAACAAAAACATAGTCTAGTGGCAAAAAATGTATTCAAATATAGCCTATAGGCCTACTGACGATAGCAAGTTTTGTAGTCTACTTAATAAAAAATAGGCCATGTCTATGTATGTGTATGGTGTCTTGTCAATATCACAAATGTTCAATCAACATAGCTGCTATTAGGCTGTTCCCTGACACTGAAACTGATAAGGCCAACAGCAACGTGAATCATACGTCTTAATAATTTGTAATTAGGCTATATCTTATGCTTGCTCTGTTGTTTTTAATAATAATAATAATAATAATAATAATAATAATAATGTCTTTAAATTTATAAAATGCGTTTATTGATCTATGATGAGACAATGCTGGTGTTAATGTTAACAAAATTCCAGTTTTTATAAAAATCTGCATTTTATGGGCTGAAAACAGAACTTCACGTTCATGTCATATCCATTGAAAATAACCACAGGACTTGGCTGGTTTTCATAGTACAGTCAGTCATCAAATTCAATGTGGGGTCTGAAACCTTATATGAAATATATGAAAAACATATAGGCAGTGACTCCACTTACTTTCATTGAAGATTGTGATTTATATATAAGACCCCAGCAATTTTGTTTCTTTGAGCACCTGTTCTTTTGACACTGGAACAATAATAATTATGTTTGCCACATTTGTATGTATATTGTTCTAATAAAAATTATTGCCTAGAAACAAGTAAATGTGGGGTCCCCCTCTCAGGCCGGCCCTTCCCCGCACTCAGCTCATTGAAGCATGTTGTGGGTGGAGTTATGGTCAACCTGGGGTACAGCTACACTTTAAGGAAGGTTAATTCATATTTTATACAACTATTATAAAATAGGTCTGGCGAGTGAAAGTAAAAAAAACTTTTAAAAAACTCCATAAAATAACATTGTTGCAGCATTGCTGATACGTGCTTTGGAACAGCCTTGGAATTTTGCTTCCTGCGGATTTAGCCTACAATGTCATCTCGTTGGGATTGTAGTAATTCCCCACACCACTAGGTGGCAGAAACGGGCAAATCTAGTAAAATTATGAGAGCAAAGCCTTATGGGCAATCTTCCCTACCAAGACCAACGAATGTGTTCCGTTGGATTAATTTCATAAGAGCTGCTCTGTTGGATACATCGTGCTTTGTACTTTCAACACATTTAAACCGTTAAGAGTAGATTTTACGGGACTGTTGAAGAGTACCGTGCATAAGATCAATTTAAAGCGATATATCGTGTTTATTTTATTTTGAGACTCTTGTTAATCATTAGAAACGAGAACTACTGTACGGGACGGGTACTGTTGAGGCCTACTACCGGTGCAGTAACTTTACATATTCCTACAAAGCGGGTGGTTGGTGTGAAATGTGCGAGACCATGGATGCTAAAGTAAACCAACTAAAAAAGAGCTGCCTACGGAAATTCATGAAGTCTGGATCGTTGAGATTGAGGCTGCTTCGGATGACTTCCAACAACGACGCCTTGAAGCGATGGCAAATGGCCGTCGTTAAAACAACCCTTAGGAAATATCATCGCCACGAACAAAAGAAGGCACAGCTGCATAAACCCCTTAACTTCAAAGAGAAGCGCGGAAAAGGAAAAGGAGTTGGGTTTCACCGGTACGCGCAAATGTTAAACAGGAACTTTATGCGGTGTCATCCAGTCGGAGCAATGGCGCCCAAGAACACCACACAGTACTTGATGGCAAACGTATATAACGACATGTCGAGCCGAAAATGCTTGTCTTCCATTTCATCGTCGCATACGATAGAAGATTTGTACGGGGAATGTCTTTCTCCCGGTGCCGTGTACATGGTTTTGGACTCAATTTATGACACATCTCTTGCCTTTCAACAGAGAGACTTTGAGGAGGTGTACGGTCTGTGCGCGTAATCTCACCGAGGATTAACTAGTCTACGTGGCCGTTTGAAAGACATGGCTTGATCAAGCAGTGACTTCCAATAAGACAAAAGGTGTGCATGGCTTGTTGTAAATGCTACGCCTTAATATCAGTTTGATTTGAACGTGTTAACTAAAATAATTTATTTTAATTTGTATTCAAGAGTCAACCACGTGTTTTTGTACAGTCATGATTCATGGTTGGGCTCTTTGTCTCACAGCGACGCATCGGACGCTCAGACGCTTCGCGCCCAGTAGGGAGCGCTCCTGAACGCCTTTACAGGAGAACGAACCGTAAGAACCTCTGCCCTGGCCCCGAGTCGGTAACCAAGGTCGCCAGAATGGGGCAGGTATTGTTACTAAGGTATCAATTGAGGGTGTGTTGACCGCCTATCCATTTTACAGGTCTCTGGAATGGGTTATTGTAAAAGTGCTTGCCGCAGTTACTGTTGTCTGAGCCTTTTACAGGTTGCCCCAGGACACACGGCTTTGCTGTTGTGAGATGCACAGGAGCAAGCAACGGACCCAGGAGCTCTGTCTCAAATACTGACATGAGGTGATATTCTGAATACTTCAGTTTGCTAAGCCATTGTGGGGCTGAAACACTGTTATTGTGAATAGTTGTGTGGATTTTCTTTTTTAAAGTATTTCTTGTAATAAAAGCTCTTTGTTTTGAATAGTTCTTGTCTACTTGTATTGCAATTTCCCTCTAGGCGAACCAAATGCTATTGGTGCCTGGACATTATGTAACACAATAACAAGTCAGTGGGTAAAACATGCATGCCCCTAGTAAAGAGATGCATGGCACACCATGTAAGGAAGTTGTACTGAATTTCATAATGCCTAGATTAAGACATGAGCATGGTTAAATGGTGACTATTTAAAAGTGCTTAGCTTTAACACTAATTTGTAATAACGGGTATTGTGGTCAGTAATATTTACAAGCATAATTCAGATAGTAGCCTACAGGACAGTAATTAAAGAGGTATAATGGTATGGTTGAAAACTATATTTTATTTGAATAAATTATGCGTTCATAGAAATAACATGGAGATAGCCATTTATTTACGTCACTCCGCGTGACTCCTGAAAGGCCTACGTCACCACGAGCTTGTTTGTTAGCCACGCCCACAGACGAATTTATATACAAAGTCACGTCCCCTTCCGTATTTCATATTTTAATCTGCATAGTTAGGTTAGAGCACTCATTGCTGCATAAATTAGGTTGCATTTTTACCCTTTAAAGAAAACGCCATAACAACTTAGTGTATTATGCATACGGAAAATATGAAAGAACCGACTGGTACTGAGACTGCAAGAGAATAACCAGAATGAAACCAACGTACCCAGTGACAACCTGCTGACAGAGAACATGCAAGGACCTGAGAAGGGCAAGAAACGTCACGCACAAGAATAGCAGGTCACTAAAATGTGTGCATGTCAGAATGAGCCATGTGCGCCTCAAACATGCTCAGACAATGAGTTAAGGCCCGCCCAAGAGAACCAGCCTGCTGTACTAGGGTCCAAACAGCCAAAGGTCGATGATAAACCACAGACATGCAAAAGAACAAGAGGAAATATGACTAAGCAAAATTGCAACATTCAGAAGAATGTCAGATTCATAGAAATTAAGAATTTGCGTCAAGTCAGGCTTGAAGCCGAGCAAACCAAGCTCCGCCAGGCTCAATTGAATCTGGCACCTGCTCTCAGAACATGTCATATACAGTCGGCTATTCAACAGCCTTTATATCAACAAACAATGAGAAGAACAATGCAGCAGCAAAGGGTGGCCAAACCAATTAAAAACAAAGGCCCTGTACAACTGAATGAAGACCACACTACAGACAAAAACCCAACGAAATATTTAGGACGCGGTGTCTGCGGCAGAATCAACTTTAACAAGCAAGACACAGTTAAACAACAATACAAATGTGTCCAAGTGATCAGAAAGGACTCTAGACTGATAAATCCGCGCCTAGCCTGGTTAAAGCAGATCGAGGTTCAGAAACGGCAGACTACGTCACAGGAAGCAATGGATCGTGATGTGCAGATCCAATCTCCTCTACACAAAAGAAGGAGAAATACAAAGAACCAAATGGTAAAGGTTATAGATTCCAGAGAAGAGACTGGACTCAAGAATCGTCAACTTCAGACAGAGTTGAAGAAACTCACAGAGTGTGTAAACAGGCTCACGGAGCGCGTATCGCACCTGGAAGCTGCGAAAGTTCAACTGGAACGGCGCCAATCTCTAGATGGGCAGGCTGCTGCACTCATGCACCTACAGCAACAGTGTGCCTGTAGAGATCAGGAGATGGATGCTACCACCATTGATCTGCAGGGAGAGATGGATGCTACCACCACCACTGACTTGCAGGGGGAGATGGATGTTAACACCATCATTGACCTGCAGGTGGAGATTGCTGCTACCACCACCATTGACCTGCAGGGGGAGATTGCTGCTAACACCATCATTGACCTGTAGGGGAATATGGATGCTACCATCATTGCCCTGCAGGGGAACATGGATCCTACCATCATTGGCCTGCAGGGGCAGTGTGCATGCTTGCAGAATTCATGATGCATGATGCAGAGGAATAGATGGTCCACCATTGCTGTCACAACTTCCACAAACCCCCCAAGAGAGGGGGATTTCACATGGAGCAGGAGAACTGTGCATCAAAGTCCCTTTAGACTGGCTGGCTGGTGCGGGTATAGGTATAGGTGGTGCCCTCTTTGTAATACAGAAGACAAGAGGACGTATTCCAGAATCTCCTGTTTCTCCGTATAGGGAGACATTAATGTCTCAGTCTCCCAGAGACTACCTGTGCCATTGTGTTGGAAAGCAGACCCTCTGGTTCAGATGAGACTGAAGGCCTGCCATGTACTTCATTTCTATTTTTGGCCCTATGAAAAGGCCACTACACTCTTAGACCAGCAGGGGCAGGGTGCCTGGACATGGCCTTAAACCACTGCGTGACTTAGCAGCGCTTCTCCATAGAGGTAGCATGCGCCATGGTTCTAGAAACTTGCAAACCTCAGATAAATAAATAATTAAATGCACTTTGTTTTAAAGCTTGTTTTTCATTTTTATTAAGTGTTATAGGCTAACTTGGAAATGCTGTAAAGGCTAATAGTAACATATCAAGATGCAGTAAATATTAGAACCCACATACAACAAAGCAATTGCATTTTATAGACAATGATACACCGCTCAGATGAGAAATTAGGCATTGCCAAAGCATCTCATTTTAAAACAATGGACGTAAATCTGTTATCTGAAATTGTGTTATCACATTGATCTCATAGCACTTGGTGTAATAGGTTAGGTAAAAATATGACATATAATAACATAATAATGAAATATAGGCCTAAACAATCAATCAATCAATCATTAGGGCCTACTTTTGTGACTTTTGCAACAATATTTTTCGTAGTAGTCTATGTTAATCTTGACAGTTTATTTTGACACTAATGTCTATCTGACCGCAAGAGGGCACTGTTTACTTAGTTATACTTTACAGAATAGTCACGTGTTAAGGTGGCTGAATGGATAAATTAATTACGTGTTTGATGCTGTGCAGGCAAGATGCACCCTTTGTTATTACCTCCAACATTTTAACTTCACAACTGATCCTTTGGCTATATCCTAAATTTTGTAATCTAAACTACATTTAATAAATTAGTTCAAAAACCATGCCCTTCTTAAAGTCTAGCGCAGGGTAGAAATAGTCGACCTATACGTTAAATGAGAACGGAATGAATGCTAGAATGGCCATTGTAAATGTTACACAGTTTGTCATGTGGTCACCTTAAACTGGCAGGGAAATATTTTATTATTCCGATTGCATCCATCATTTAATTAGATAAATGTATAGTAATCTGATCTGTCCAAATTATTGTCACAAGCCGTATCGTGTCCTGAAGCTGCTTTGCTGATTCAGTCCACGGGTTCACCTTTAACTCGGTGGTAAGAAATTACTTGCATGTGATTGATGCCTCATGATAATTGTTTGGCTAGTGGTAGATACCGAACATATGTGAGCATCTCAACCAAAATATGTTTAAATTCGAGCTGGTGACTGTCACATATCATGCCCACCCTATTCCTGGACAGCATGCCGACATTATTACTATGTATGGAAATAAGCATGTGCTTCAAATGTAAATGGTTGAGTAGGCCTAGCCTACAATAGGCTAGTCAAAATGAATAGGTAGAAATAATCCAATATTCACTCACTTCAGGGAACATGTTACCTACAATCTTAGAAAGAACTGAAAAAAAATCATAAAAAGGATTGTCACAAAAAGATCCCGTATTTGCCAAGATTACATAGACAAACTGCGATTTTAATACTTGAAGTTTGTCTCCAGGATGTAATGACACAGACAGCCAAAACAGTTAACCTACTTTTACTGAAAGAATGTGAGTGTGCACAGACCCCTTTCAACTGCAGTAGACTTATTTTCTATGAGAGAGAGAGAGAGAGAGAGAGAGAGAGTTTCAGATTACTGTATTTTTGTAGAAAGGAAGAAATGTCTAGTCATAAGTGCATCCTTGTGCAACACATGACCTATAAAATATTGAGCATCTGTCAGTGTTGAAGAATGTTTTGGTGTGACTTTCAGAACATTCCCTAGAAATAACATTTGTTTCACAAATCAAACAAAAACTCCCGGCAAAGGTTTTTATGTAAATTTCACAAAATCAACATTCACCACATTGGAAACCTGAAAGGAAAGAAAATGCTTATACTACGATACGTACAGTATATCAAACGGCCTCTGGACCACCTATAGAAATGTCAAAGTTTAAATAATGTTACAAATAATTTAATATCCTATACAGTATAGTATTTGATGGAGAGACAAATCTGCTTCAACACAGAGCCGTATTTGGATGGGACTTCTCAAAGACACATGATAAGAAAGCCAAGAAGCTAGGATTTCTCACACACACCACAGAGACATACTTCATGTGGGATATCACATGAACAGGTATGTGGACAATGGTGAGTAGACTTAATCCTGTACTATTCACACTTGGAAATGGTATTGATCTGCTAGTGATTGAATCAGCCCGGCAGCGGCGCTAGTGGTGTCAAGGAAAGAGCAAACGGTACTTCCTGTGTGCGGTGACCTTCACACGCGGTGTGCGGTGACCTTCGCACGCAGTAACATAGATAGTGAAGTCTCAGTGAGCATGGCATTGTTGTGTCATCATAACACTAGCATAAATCCTCCTGTTTTGTTTAGTGTATTTCCATATGTCGTGTTAGCATCATAACCCATAGTTATTCCAATCGCTAGTTCAGTAGTTTAGCACTTAGCGTTGTATCATTGTTTGGAATTGATTTGAGAGCGTACCATGCGCATACATGCATGCATGCAACCCCTTAGTCATACAGTATATTTTCCAATGTAATGCTAATTTTCCATTTGGCTGACATAAATTATTTTGGTTCATATACTCCATTTGTACTGTTATTAGTACATGTCTACATTTCCTCGGAATTACATGTAACCTAATGTAATTGAAGGGTTTCCTAAAATTGTAAGCATATCCAACTGAACGTTGTATAACCAAGTGTATATAGTGTGTGTATATTTGTGCTTCTCTCTATTTCACTCTGTTTTCCCACCTTCCCCTGTCACGGTTGAGGGTTTGTGAGGGAAGAAAGTTGAGGTGTTGGTGACAGTACAGGACAAAACCCACTTATCAATCAGCGGTAGCCAGAGTTTCTGGAGCAACCCAGTTAAAATCTCTCATCCTGGACATCCCCCAGATGAGCAGTTTATGTCAACCTCACAGCTCACACACACAAATATAGTTACAAGGTCTGCTCACACCATAGAACTATATCACACCATGACAACAGGGCAAGGAGAAAGGGGCACTGGTATGGTCCTGAGAACCATTTGGGAATCACCCCTCCCCCTCAAATAGTCTCATTATTCAAACATTCTTAGACAAGGCAGACAGTAATCACGTGCTATATCTATTTCTGTATGCACACCCAACACCCCATTTTGCCTTGAGTCTCTGATGGGACTGAGAAATGGATATTAATGGCCGTTGACCCACCATAGCCTGCAAAGTGTGCAGGTAGGGGATTGTGTGTGCTTGGGGAAGAGATTGGGGACATCAAATGCAGTGGTAGACTTCATATGCTTTAATTCGGTTAAGGCTCTAACTGGGTCAAGGACATGCAAACACAACCTGATACAGTTTTATGAAACTTAAAACATTTTTCAGTACACACATCTTGTTTTTGGCTAAACTCATCTCTGTGGTGTAACACGCACGCGCACACGCATGCACGCACTCGCAAACACATTTTTCAGTAGTTGTTTTTAACCATGACTGGTTTTACAACAGTTCGACCAGTTAGAAACATAGCCTTTCTTTTTCTGTCAACTGACACCACTTTTTGCAGCTTCTTCTAAGAGTTTCCACTGTATATTCAATGGGTCTTTCCGAGTAGCCTTAGGATGCATTGATATAAAACAAATATAAATAATTAAGAATTGTTAACGCTGGTTTGTATTAAACTTTTATAAACAGGATGTTTCTATATTGTGTTTATACTGTGGCTGTTTGTGCAGTGATTGCGTATGTTTGCATTTGACACGTGACGACAATTGTATGATGTGGGTGGTTGTTTGGACACAAACGATGAGCAACTTTTGAGAGTGTCAATACTACAACACTGAACTCCTTTAAAATGGCGTAATACTGGTGTATCATTATGCAATTTCATGAAACCCTTTTCACGCATTTATTTAGCTATTTAGCTTAGATGTGCATAATACATTAATGTGTTAGTCACCATGAAATAACCGTGTCAAATCTGTCTCTTCTGGCCCATGATTAACCAAAATTATTTAAATTCATTCTGTTCCAAGCTACCATCTGCACTGTTTGACCACACCTGTCATAGAACTGACTGTACTTCACGACAGTCATGCAGTACAGAATAGCTCTGAGACAATACACTGAATCCGGAGGACTCTTGTAAGGGGATACAGGGGCAGCGTGGTCACTGCCAAATATTCCTGCTGTAAGCGGAGAGTAAACAACAGATGGCTTAGTACCTGCACATTGTGTCAGCTGCAACCACGCAATGTTCAGCTCCAATTGAGCCAACCACTCATTTGGCTGGTTGACATGCTCAGGGTCTATGGCTGAAATGTGCCCAGCTCCCTGTCTTCATCCTGGCGCTCTCCATGACGTATATATCCACTATACAGCCATGGATAATATAGACCACTGCAGCACTATCAGAATTTGTACTACTTAAACATTTTTATTTTTTACTCACATGTAATATATTACTTTATA
>JAODTR010007175.1:0-10406 GCA_025399935.1 Amblyopsis rosae | reverse complement strand
GACGAGTGGAGGCGGAGCACTTATGGTACCGTACGCGTGCACGTATGATTTCCGGTACCTACGGTACTGCACAAAAATGAGTACCGTCATGTTTTCTCCATTTTGGCATCGACATTTTCATCCAAAGAGACTTCAAATTAGTCCAATTACAGTCCAACATTTTGGAGAGAAAAAAACCCACATCTTTGTTGCTGGGGATGGACTGACTTTATTACTGCCATATTCGGCAAACTGATGCCAAATAATCAAAAACTCAGAACTAGGGCTGTCAGAATTGAACCGCGATTAATCACTATTATAGTACACTTTACATAATTAAGTTGCGATTAATAAATCACATATTTTATCTGTTTAAAATATTATCTAAATTTTTTTTTACCAAAATACAAACATTTGCATAAAGCTGGCAAATCTTGTTATAAAATCATATTTGGACAAAATGAAGGTTATATTTTTAACAGATACAAATATGCAATTTATTAATCTCAATTAATTACGTAAAGTGCGCAATTAATTGTGATTAAATTCTGACAGCCCTACTCAGAACCTCAGTGCGTCTGATAAGATAATTTTCAGCCATAAGAGGGCACCCAATAACTACCAAAAAAAAGACAATAAGATGAAAGTGCTGTTTACAATGAGTATGAAAACTATAAATGGAATGTGAGTAGGAGTGGAAGCAAGGAAAAGGAAGGAAAAAATATGGATCTCAGAAGGGGGCAGAGCAGGTAACTATACCTAAGCTTTGTCCTGTACTGTGTTCTCCCAGCTGATTCAACAAAGGTTTAAATACACCAAAACACACAATTCACATACACACACCCAATATAGGTAATTACTGGACAATCCCCACTCCCTTTAAAGAACAATAGTCTTGAAGGTGGCCTTGCTGATAAGGAAAAGCCTCATTGAACTGGTTACTACCCCACCCCTTTACCATCATGCTGTTTTCTCTCCGTCATAATCTCTCCTTCAGTGACTGGACATTCAGGACTATTTCAAAAACACCTCCGTACTGTATACTCTGCTTGTACAAGAAAGCAAGCTTGCCAGCTGGACGATATGGAGCATAACAGCCAGATCACTCACATTATTTCCCATTAAAGGTACACTCAATTTTGTTATAGTGCCGCCAGAACCCCACATTGTTTTGGTTAATTACCTGTATGAATAATTTGCTCTATTCAGACATGCAGCTCCATCCAGGTACATTTACCTATTGCGCCTGTTCACACATGCTGTGGAAATACCGGCATAGTACAATAGCCTCGACATTCCAGCAGAGGGTGGTAGCTAATGCAACACTTTATGGATACTGCCAAGCGCCATAAACAAATCAGTTTTCAGGAGACTTCAGTTTACAGCTTACTTTTGAGCTTGCTTCATGCAATTTCTTTCGTTTCTACATAAAATATATGTAGCACATAGTAGTATATATCCTATCTTACGCCGTTGTCAGCTGGAGTGCGGAAGCCCTGCTACTCTACGGTATGTGAATTTGCTATTGCTTACAATTAGTATACAAACGTTATAGCTTTGTGTTCTTACCAAGCATAATAATAATAATATAATAACAATACTGTACTGTTCTCTTTATGTATTTGCTCCAAGCGTTACATAAATAAACAGCCAGCCAAACTCCTTTTCAAGAGCGTGCTTGCTCCTTTAATGACTTCTCACACACAGAAGGTAAGTCATGATGACAAAATTAAATTGGAGTAAAACTAGAAAAGAAGATACAAAGGCAGACTTAACAAACTGCCAAATAACCAACAAGTACAAATAAGTAATCTAACATTTACGTTTTGGACCATTATGTAAGGTAAGTATCAATTAAATATTCAGCCTAGCACATCCAAGTGAGTAGCAGTTAAGTACACTGTATTGTTACCTGCTGAGACTAATATATCGTATAAAATTAGAAATGTTCCGTAAACTTAATCAATATCGCTTGTAGAACATGTAAGGAATATAATCAAATTTACAGTCATTACTTTCTTAAAGATTTACACCACAGATTAGAATGGATAAAACACAAGTAACCATACAGATGTAGCCATGTCTCAGTCTTTTTCTTCCTACTTCCTGTTTCCCTTAGAAATGCAGATGTCAAAATAAACGCTCCGCAATCATTTTTGCATTTAACCATGGAAACATATTTAAATCAACTTAAAAAGTATTTCTTAAACTATAACAAATATTCAGGGCAGAACAAATACTAATAATAATACTACCAATAATAATAATAATAAAGATTACAGCAAATCTATTAATTACAGCAATATTGTTAATGGGAAACAGACGGTGTGACCGAAAGAGATCGTTGTTGATAGTATTTCTTCATCGTATGCTGTAGCAAAACCAGTAAATCTATTTACCTCAAGATGAGTGGAAAGTTGTAGACTAATGTTCAAGACATATACAATATGTATTTGTAACTGTTAAATACAGTCTTGTGATTAGTATGCTCACTCCATGTAAACACGTATAAGTGCTTGTCCCTGCATTTGTTTTATATTTGTTCACATCCAAGCCATACAAGCACTTTCCATGGAATGTTACTAGGTCGCAAGGTGAGGAATTGGGGGAGCTGATTAAGGTTTATACACCCTTTTTCCTGTTCACACATAAGCCCATGCAGGAATGGTCACTGTAAAATGTAGAGTTACAGTTACAGCAAGTATGAAAAGGGCTTGTTTTGAAACAAGTTATCACATTATCAATAGTATGAGAGAGGGGTGGGAAGATGTCATGCAATAAAAGCTACATGTATTAAAAAGGAGGTAGGAAGGAAGGCAAGCCAGTCAGTGTTTTTGTAATGCTGGTCATTCCAGATACCCCCAAAAACGCTAGCATCCTCCAAAAGCACTTCCTGGTGAACAGTGTCCCAACTTAGCATAGTATGTCTGCAATGTTTGCAGGCCTGTGAATGTCTTCTGTGGGTGTAGCTGCTGATTCAACATGTTGCAAGGATGGCCTATAAAAGCCCAATGAAAATTGAGATGGAGAGGAGGAAGCTTTACTGCACGAGAGCAGGAAAGATTATACATGCTCAGCTGGGAGAGCACAGTCCTCTCCCAGTTTTCCAAATTCAGTTCGGTTCAGTCAGGTCAAACCACCTACATTTTTGATCCACAGTTTATTTCTTGGGACATTGTTAAAATTGCCTTTATTATAGTGGATTTATGACTTTCTGCCAGTAGTAGTCAAACTAAGCAGCAAATGCTCTGTGTACCACAAATACGCCCTAAGATGGCACCAGTCCGGCTATGTAAGTACAGAGGAGCTCAGATTACATAAACACATAAGCGTTAAGTTTTGTTTGATCAGATGGGACATGTTCATATTAGCAGCAAACAATTAATTTCCGTCTGGTGAATTTCTATGCAACAATTTGTGCCCTTTTTGTATAAATTTATGAACATTTATAGAGGAAAACAAGGTGACATTTCAAAACACTTTATAGTCTAATCTGTGTTTTATACAGTATGTCATATACAGATACATTAACCCTATGGACTCCAAGCAATTTCTAGTAGCTTTTTGCTCCTGTAACATTATTACTCACTGTGAGCTCATTTCACATTCCACCTTCAAGTCCTGTCTCTATGTAAACAGCACAATCATGGCTAATTGATTTTTGCGCTAAAAAATCTATTTTCTGCAGTATAACACATCTAAAAAGTCACAAATCTTCAAATAAGAATAAACATAAATTGCATTTCAAAACATAGAACAATGATGTATATAGAGGTTTCCAAGTGCCTACAAGTGTTACCAATATTAAGAAAAATGTACAACATTTTAAAATTGTATAGACCCTGCTATGTCGAATAACACAAGCCATATACCAATCTCTGGCGGAATGTTTGGATTTTGAGGAAAAACCTTGAGTTTCTAGCATTTAGTGTTCTGAAAATATGAAAATGATATGAAATATAATTTTAAGTCACTTAACAAGCATCATTGACATGTCATGATACGTCTGTAATGTGCAAGATGTTTATTAAAATAGTTTAAACATTGTACTACTTTAATATCCAGCCTGATGCAACTACAAAGAAAAGAGGCTTTGATTTAGTTACTGTTGATTTACAAACTGGAGAACAGCAACAAACAATTTATATTTATTAGTGGAAATATCTGTATGTAATAGGCTACACTAGGCATCAGGGTTTTTCTTCAGCGGGCGTACCGACAGTAGGCCCTATGCGCTGGCTCTTTCTCCATGAAAGTAACGCCAAACATACATCCAGTGATCTTTGAGAACTTCCGTCTGGTGATCTTAGAAAATGCAACAGCATTGTAGGCTACTGGCAACACATTCTCAATACAACAATAAAAGACAGTTCACACAGCTTCCTCAATAAAATTGATTGATTGTTGTATATAGTGCCACCTTTCATTTCAGAGAATACCGTTACGTAGCCTGAAGCGCACACCACCCATCATGGCAAGTTCCAGCCTTAACATGCACACGTGACCTGGCTATGAAAACAAAAACCAGTGGAGCTCATCTTACACAGGAAGTGTGACGTCATTATGTGCTCAGAATAGTTTGATATATTAATGCTATATTAATTCATATTTAAAATAACGTACAGAGCACCATAAAAGCTAAATGAGGGACAGCAAGCATTTAAAGCCCGAAGCAGTCAGTGACATCCGCTCACATCCCCACCCCTGCATCGTATGGCTCACCACTGAAGGCTGTGTGGTTGCTAAGCCAAACACAAAGAGTGCTGAGCTAGTCTAGGCACTGTATTTACGCCAAAACCCCATTGAAACAGATGTTTGTGGCAACCGCTGTGGGTTGTTAGGAGCCTGTAGGGAGTTATTTTGAACATAGCGCTTGACGAGCTAGGCTCTCAGGCAGGAATGTGGACTGGTCATTTCTCAGGCTATGGTTCAGATGGTTTCTTTAAGTGGGGTCACTATTCCTAGATGTTCTTTGTTTACAGTCCAGTGTCTCCTCATACAATTGTACCTGGTACATTATGTTGAATGATGGCTGATGCATTTGTGTTAGAATATTCGAAAAGTAAGTAATTTTCAGGAATGTCATTTTTGAAACCTGCCCACACTTTTTTCCCTCTCCTTGTCACATGACCAACTCTCTCCCTTTCACCTTCACCATCTCTTGTCCCTAGTCACTCCATCCCATGGTAAAGATGATGCATATACTCTAACATTACCAGCAGAAATTGAATGTGACCAAGGTGTGCGTGCAGATTTGTGATTGAGGCAGGCTCCAAAATGCCATGTTAGTAGAGGTGGATCCGAAACCGAATACGGTATACAGATAAGCACAAATAGTGGGTTTTTACGAATATTTACTTCAAACTAATATTATTTTAATAAGAAACCGTTTCTGGCTTTATAATATGAGCGTGGTGGATACTTGTGGTCAGCCTGCTTTGATGATTCGGCAGGAAGATAATATGAGAGTAGAAGGTCACAGATAATTGACTTGAGTAGCGCTGACCGCAGCCGGATTTAAACCTTAGGCATGTTAGATCTACGCCCATGTCACAAAATAGAGAGCTATCTAGCACAGTTGCTGTTTCACTATTTCAGCTTAAAAGGCGCAGTGGAGCTGGTTAGACCATGGGTTAGGCTAGCGTTAGCCTTGTAACCTAGCCTGTATTTTTGGTAGTGTAGAAGTAGCTCTGTCTAATTTTAACTTGAAACCTGAAAATGTAGCCACTCAATGGATCAGCTAGCTGATCAGCTAGCAGTCAACTTTTTCTCTGGAGTTTCACGCTATTGGTGCGTTACCGCCACCTACTGTGTAGAATGGCACGCATATGATATATAATATTTTTGTTCTGTCTTTGAGCAAAATCTAATAAAAGGAATGTCAGTCAGTAAGTGCTAGCAAAAGCCATTACTATTACAGTAGAAACACTACAGGAGAACAGCTCACACCAACTTTAAGCTTCCTCCAACAGTTAATATCCTTTTATGGAACATCTGTAACAGCCTGCTTAGGGAAGGGGGTATTTTTTTTTCTCTCTCTCTCTCTCGTTTTCATATAAAACACAAACACAGAGATCCATAAACATTCTCCCATTCTCGTTCTCTCACACTCACCCACACACACTGCTAGCTATTTTAATTCAGATAAAAGTGGGACACTCCCTGAGGGACCATTATCTGACATTATAAATATAGCCTCTTAAAATATACTTATTACACACTAAATGCTTATACATGTCCATTGACAAGGGCCTGTATGCAGATACAAAACACAGTATACTGTATGGATACATATGAATGTGCAAACAATTGCAGACAAGATCATTCACATTGCCTACATGCACATTACGCACACATACAGAAACACATGCATTTTGTGTAGATTCTGCTACTGTATGGGCAATACTTAAATGTTTAAAACATAGCACCTCAGTGAGACACATACTGTACACTTTCAATCAACTTATTTTCTACCACGTATCCCTGCTTCTCTACAAACAAACCACATGGAGTGTGCGCACGCACGCACATGCACACACACCAGCAACAGCCCTGCATGTAATGGAGGCACATACAGGTTCTTTTTACCGAGACCCCCTCTGCTATTTGATCCGAAACCCCCCTCATGCCTGTACACAAGGGGGCAATACAAGCATAGTAATAGTATTAGAAATCGTAATTAAAACCCCACTAAAACCTATGGTTTGAGAACAACTGCCACAGTGAGAAGCTACAGATGGCTACATAGACAGGGTATCCAACACGGTACCTGCAGGGACGACGAGAGTCGCCCGCAGAGCTTTAAAAATAGCAAATTTCAACAACATACCATCTCACTATTCTGAGACAAGCAAATGGGCGCAGCTACAGGAGCTAGAAAAAATTAAACAAAGACAAACATGGCATAAAAGCTAAAGAAAACATACTATTTTTGCAATGATGATGAGTAGCCCAAGTTATTTTTTGTAAATAAAGTAGGCCTCTCTCATTTGTCTGAATGGCGATGGCAGAGCGGCGCAATTTAGAGACACATCTCTCCAATGTCCAAATGGGGGCAAATAGCCTACGATGGTTCGAAGAGTGTCGGCTATGTCCGGGAACTTGACAGAGCAGCTGAACCGGGATCTGGTTATACGTGCAGGTGGTTTATTAGCCTATCCAATGTGATTCTGTGGACAGCAGCAGTAGCCTACCGCAGCTGATAATGTTAATCCGAATGGTGTTTGATGGAAACGGCAAATGATTTGAACATGTGACATTTAAAGGTAGGCCTAATTGTCGGCTATTGTAAGATAATACACTTTATGTACAACTCAAAAAATATCACCTCGCATTTTGCTATTTTACCGATCTCTTTGCATGCTAAAAAAAAATTATCTAGCCTACTACACAGCCCTTGCTCCGACCATAAATAGGAACATAAAGTGGCGAACACCGCTCACTATTAACAACTCCGCTTGCTTCAAAATGTATTGCAATGTGTAGGGCAGGCCGATTTTGATTTTACCTTTAAAGTTAGCAGGCGTTCTCGAGAATTGACCCTGCATGTAATGGTTTCCTAAAATATGTTGCATAAGTGATAATTTGTACAAAAATATAGGCCCAACAGGTGTGATTTAGAACCAAATGCTTCAACAAAAGTGCTCAATAACACTAAACTGTCAAGAAAGATACACACATTTAACAATGCTGACTTTCAAATGTTTCATCGAACAGATTAGAGATTTATTAACAGAAATGGTGTTGCATGTACAGTGGGGAGAACAAGTATTTGATACACTGTGGATTTTGCAGGTTTTCCTACTTACAAAGCATGTAGAAGTCTGTAATTTTTACCATAGGTACACTTCAACTGTGAGAGACGGAATCTAAAACAAAAATCCAGAAAATAACATTATATTATTTTTTTATAATTAATTTGCATTTTATTGCATGACGTAAGTATTTGATCACCTACCAACCAGTAAGAATTCCGGCTCTCACAGACTTGTTAGTTTTTCTTTAAGAAGCCCTCCTGTTCTCCACTCATTACTTGTATTAACTGCACCTGTTTGAACTCGTTACCTGTATAAAAGACACCTGTCCACACACTCAAACAGACTCCAACCGCTCCACAATGGCCAAGACCAGAGAGCTGTGTAAGGCCATAAGGGATACAATTTTAGACCTGCACAAGGCTGGGATGGGCTACAGGACAATAGGCAAGCAGCTTTGTGAGAAGGCAACAACTGTTGGCGCAATTATTAGCAAATGGAAGAAGTTCAAGATCTCTGTCGGTCTGGGGCTCCATGCAAGATCTCACCTCGTGGGGCATCAGTGATCATGAGGAAGGTGAGGGATCAGCCCAGAACTACACGGCAGGACCTGGTCAATGACCTGAAGAGACCTGGGACCACAGTCTCAAAGAAAACCATTAGTAACACACTATGCCATCATGGCTTAAAATCCTGCAGTGCACGCAAGGTCCCCCTGCTCAAGCCAGCGCATGTCCAGGCCCGTCTGAAGTTTGCCAATGACCATCTGAATGATCCAGAGGAGGAATGGGAGATGGTCATGTGGTCTGATGAGACAAAAATAGAGCTTTTTGGTCTAAACTCCACTCTCCGTGTTTGGAGGAAGAAGGATGAATACAACCCAAGAACACCATCCCAACCGTGAAGCACTGAGGTGGAAAGATCATTCCTTGGGGAATCTTTTCTGCAAAGGGGACAGGACGACTGCACCGTATTGAGAGGAGGATGGATGGGGCCATGTATCGCATGATCTTGGCCAACAACCTCCTTCCCTAGTTAAGGGCATTGAAGATGGATCGTGGCTGGGTCTTCCAGCATGACAACGACCCAAATCACTCAGCCAGGGCATTTAAGGAGTGGCTCTGTAAGAAGCATCTCAAGGTCCTGGAGTGGCCTTCCACCAAATCTGGTCAAGAACTACAGGAAACGTATGATCTCTGTAATTGCAAACAAAGGTTTTTTTTACCAAATATTAAGTTCTGCTTTTCTGAAGTATCAAATACTTGTCATGCTATAAAATGCAAATTAATTATTTAAAAATAATACAATGATTTTCTGGATATATGTTTTAGATTCCGTCTCTCACAGTTGAAGTGTACCTATGATTAAAAATTACAGACGTCTATATGCGTTGTAAGTAGGAAAACCTGCAAAATGAGCAGTGTATCAAATACTGTACTTGTTCTCCCCACTGAATCTGTGTTATTATTGTGAGGAATCATTACGAATATCCTAACATGTGATCAGATAATCTCTTTGAAAATATGAATATTTATTAATATTATCATTAAAGGTGAATCGTGTAACTTTATTATTCAGCACGTTTCAAACAAGTAGCCCTTTATATTACTCGGTACCCTTGAAGTAGCTTTCAGCTCCTAAAAGGTTGGTGACCCCTGGCATAACATTGAATCAGATAGTGGGGGGAAAACCAAGAAACAGAGAGAAATAACCCTACTATTTACTTCTGTCAATCAACAGATATGGTATGCAGTTTATTCTTTCCTCAGCCTTCAATTGGCTGGTCACTGGAGAGGGGTGGAACCTACCAAGGTTGCACATGCCTCCGTCATCATGGCTACAGGGATTGTCTCTATGGAAGGGCGTGGCCTGTGAGAGGAATGGGCTGAGACAAGAGAGTGGGGGCGAGCAAGGCAGTGAGGGCGGAGCTAAAACCCCAAAGTGCGAGTGATTGGGGACGCAGGAAGTGGGGGTGTGTTTATAGAAGAAGGAAGGGTTGCCAGGGTGAACCAAGCAGAGCAACACCATTTTACCAGTGACCCAGGCCAGGGTACAAAACACACAACACCAAAACATGCAAGACAAAGTTCAGGAAAAATCAGGTGTGAAACAGACAACACATGGAAAACATTCATGCAAACAAGTCAGGCTAGACACGGTTGTGATTTTTCACAGAGAGGAAATTAACAAAGGAAAGGTCAAGGTAAAACATTGAGAGGAAGTCGATATTAAAAGTGAGAAAAATGGATGCCGTGAAAAGATGAAAAGCACATAACGCAAACAGAGCACAAAAACAAAAACCGAGATTAGCGGCATTTCACAAAACAGATAACATGACATGCTGTTAGCATAATGTTAGCTAGATTAGCAGTTAGCTGTTAGCTTAGACCTACTAGTAATAGTTAGCAAACATAGGCCAGATGGCTGCTATAGTAGCAAATGCTTTAAACAAAATGGAGGAAAGTTAACTTTGATTCTACAAGCACATCATAGAAAAAGCTAACAAGGAGAATTTCAAGTGCTGGTTGACATGAAAGGCTGATGAGAATAGAGCTATGGAAGTTGAAAACTAATGAAGAAGGTACAATTGTCTGCTATCCATCCATCCATCCATCCATCTTCTCCCGCTTATCTGGAGTCGGGTCGCGGGGGCAGCAGCTTCAGCAAGGGACC
>JAODTR010007174.1:0-10407 GCA_025399935.1 Amblyopsis rosae | reverse complement strand
TTATTGTCCTCTCTCCTCGTCCCCAACTACTCCCAGGCTGTTGCTGCAAATGAGAATATGTTCTCAGTCAACTTGCTGGTTAATTAAGGTATGCTAGGGCTGTACTGAATACCATTTTACAGGTTTCGAATACTTGCTGGTAT
Organism: Amblyopsis rosae; assembly: GCA_025399935.1. Classification (NCBI taxonomy): domain Eukaryota; kingdom Metazoa; phylum Chordata; class Actinopteri; order Percopsiformes; family Amblyopsidae; genus Amblyopsis; species Amblyopsis rosae. The sequence continues at coordinate 10,264 of JAODTR010007174.1, read as the reverse complement.
TTCCGAACGAGTATTTGAGTATTTGAATCTTCGATTTCTAGCTTCAGTGAGCACACATGTAAAAATAGCCATGTGCTCAAAATGGACACTTTGGTTGACATGTCAAATAGCATATACCTCCTGTATTACCCAATATGAATGTGTGTTGAATGAATAGCCCCTCACTCTCTTCTTATAAACAGAGCCAATCGCATCTCATTGTGTTGATGACAGTGTAGGGTAGGCAATTACATTTCAACATGCGGCTTTATATGGAAACAGAAGGGACTAATGGGAAAACATGCATGCATGTGAAAAAACGAATACTCAAATCCAAATATTTAAATCGAATACATACACAACGAACGAATAATCAAATATTTGGGGCCAGCCCTAAGGTCTGCCACCCTTGAATTTAAGCTTGCCACCCCTCTGCCACCCCATGAAAAATGTTCTAGAATCGCCATTGGCTATCTTGTTTCTCCAAGCCAGCTAGAAAAGGATTGGCAAGGGGTGCTGAAACAAAGGAGATATCAAGATACAGTCTACTGTATCCAAGTTAGAGACGTTTTTTGTCATGTAGGTCTACATGAAAAACACAAGGGTATAACACCTACTGTATAACAACTTGTCTGCTGTGCTGACACACCAGGGTGACTTTTTAGTTGTTGTTTTTTGGTGGATTTTCCATCATAACTGTTGTACTAAGACTTGTACAATCATCTCTCCTCCTCCATGATAAAATATACAAGCTGTTTGCCAGTCGGAAGGATTGCATCAAGTTCAAAGCTGGCTCTGTTATTTTTTGTAGTTTTAATGACAGGGGTTTCCATGAAGCCCCAATTTAAGAAATGTCTATATTGTTGTGTTTGTATTATTTTATTTTTAAAGATAATATTCTACAGTATAATGGTTGTAACAGTACAGTGTTGTACCTAATAGCATAGGTGATTATATGGAGGAAACAGGCCCAAGTTAGCAGCTATCATTCACTATTATTTCCTAACTTCCAAATTAACACACAAACACACACATTAGCATCATTGTCATCTGTCCGTGCGGTTCATGCATGCTTATATACCTGGGAATGATGTCTAGGTGCCAAGTGTAAAGTCTCACCCACCTCTTCAATAGGTGAAGGGCAGGCAAGGCATGCTTATTTATATTGCACATATTCAGTGGAAACGTGGCTCATAGTGCTTTACATAAAGATACAAAACATTAGAATAGCTAATGTGAAGGGAAGACAGAGGACAATAACCCATTTTAGTGAATGCTGAGGTCTACATTGAGGTCTGTTGCTTAGGTCTTGATCAAATAATGTACTGTAAACTAAATAATTTTTTAATTAACCTGTTTATTACTGCAAATCCTTTGAGTTCAATTCATAGAAATGTAATATTACAAATGACAATAAACTAAATGTGTGCAATGTCACTGTCAAACGTGTTAACCAAGGTAATTGTCATGCAATTTGTATTTTTTATATTTACCATTTTGGAATGAAACCACTGCATTGGGGGAAAACACATCTTTGTGATTTTAATTTACTTAGTGTGAGTAAATTTAAAATGTAAATTTTTTATCTAAATTAATAAAATTTCCTCAGTGATCCTCTTTGACTGAGACTTGTTACCACCACACACAGCCATGTACACAGAAAACAAATTAACTAAAAAAACTTGGCTAAACATAGGTCAGAGTGTAGCCAAAGGGAGGCTGTCACGCCCTGAGTTTATTTCCAGTGTGCGTGTGGTTAGGTTTTTGTGTGTTGACATGCAGCCATGCAGATCTGTGCTTTTCCACCAGCGCCATGTCTGCTGTTATTTGGTTGGAGACCAGTGTTGGTGTGTGTGTGTGTGTGTACGCGACCCATCCATTCAGCCTCAGGTCAGGTCTTATGCACTGTTCCTTTTAAAGGCAATGGTGCTGCTGGCACCGGCACTACACAGCAACTCATTGAAGAGCAGTTGAGTTTAGTTTCTCCTTTGTGAGGTGGCTTTAGAGCCTCTTTCTTGCTGTGCTCCCTGCCTTGCTCTAACGTCACTCACGTCACTATGAGTGAGTCTCTCTCTCTCTCTCTCTCTCTCTCTCTCTCTCTCTCTCTCTCTCTCTCTCTCTCTCTCTCTCTCTCTGTTCAGTGTACCCCTGCATAGGCTTCCAATTCACAAGCTCACATTTCATGTGTTCCACAATACCTTTGTGCCTCCGAGACCTGAACAGCCTTAAGTGGTACCTCAGCTAACCCTGACTGTGTTTGAATCAAAAAGCCTGCTGTGTGTACATTTAGTGTAAGACAACAATGGAGGAGAGAATCGGTGATCGGCAGAGGAGCATAGTAGGAAACGAGGCTGCAAGGAAAAGCCTTGGGAAAGAATGAGAGTCCAGCTTGGAATCTCTAAGGGAAACTCTAAATTCCTTAGCACCTTTGGTCCTGGCCAGTAATGTCCCCTGTGTGCAATACCACCTAAAGAGTGCTGACTGGACGAGGTCACTGACGCAGGGCTTGGTAACTGATATTGGACCACACCACAGACCTCCAACCCGACACCCTCTTGGAAAACCACAGACCAGGTATACATACTCATATCATCAAACCCAAGGGGTAAGGCTGTAGTGGTTGACAGGACCAACTGATGCAGTAGTATCAGTTGGTACAGTATCTAGTATAACCCCTAACAACCACCTGTGCACTGGTAGTAACCACATCTTTACGTTTCTACCCTTTTGGATATTGGAGAGCTGTGCCCTTTCTTTGGGGTTGTGGCATTCTCCCACACAAAGACAGTGTGATGTTATCATGAGCGCACAGCAGAAGCTGCTGGCAGAATGGACGACCCAGTGGGATGACACCGGATAGCTGTTTCCTTTTGTGTTTGTGTTGTTGTGTACATGTGGTTAAAACACACGTGTCTCTGCACAGCATTGTCTTTACAGGTTGGGACGTTGGGAGTGTCTTGGCATGCAAGACAACATGTGTGTGTGCCCCAGATGTCCTGTTCATTCAGTCCTAGTCAGACTGCTGTTTTCCTTCCCATCCTGACTATACCTAAATCCTGGATCAAACATCCAACATGAGCGTGTTTGTGTGTGTGTGTTATTTAGGGGCAGTTACTGGCAGCTACTGTTCCTTATCCATTCTGCTTTGCATTAAACGCACCACTTTCCCGGAATATGGAGTAGGCTGGCTCTATTGTGCCACCGGCAGGGTTTTTTGGTGAGGGAGTAGTCAGGGCAGACACAGTGAGGACCCCTAATTTCCTCTAAATGGGTGTGATTGCCATCTGGCTGCATGTCTGGACCACATTATAGAAGCTAGGTCTGAAGCTGTGTGTTGCATGCAGGAACACAACCACCAAAGTGTGCACACACACACACAAGTACATCCTGCATGTGCACACGTACATGCATACTCACAAAAACACCACAGGCGTTCTTAATTCTTCAAGAAGAGACAAACGTGAGAGAGAGATTGATATGTTCTTAGAAGCCCTGAGGGGGTTGTACACATGTCATTGTGCACCCACACACTCCTGTCCAGACACATGCAACCCCCAACCTCAAACCACACTCATGTCTGGGGAACAGCAATCAGTCTGGCAGCTTGTTTGTCTGTCTGTCTGTCTGTCTGTCTGCCTGCCTGCCTGTCTGTCTGCATGCCTGCCTGTCTGTCTGGCTGCATGCCTGTCTGCCTGGCTGCCTGTCTGTCTGTCTGCATGCCTGTCTGCATGCTTGCCTGCCTGTCTGTCTGCATGCCTGTCTGTCTGCATGCCTGTCTGGCTGTTTGCCTGTCTGTCTGCATGCCTGCCTGCCTGTTGTCTGGCTGGCCCATTCACTCCTGTTTAGAAAAATAAAATGCACCCATGATAGGGTTATGACAGACACTTTTCTTGGGCAAACTCTGTGTGACTAGGTCTGTGTGGGTGTGCACGTACGTGCAATGCACATTGAGCAACATGCACAGAGATGTTGCCTCGCTCTTCCACAGTAGGGGTTAAGACTGGTGCTTTATAACTCAGACTTCTTTATTAAACCAATGTTGGGATAGGCATTTTGAAGGGCGGGAGGTTGTTATTACCCCCACAACCTGCCCTCTCTACCTCTGAATTGGTGGGCGCCTTTAATGATGAAAAAAGTCAACGTTAAGTACAGTATTTTTATACTTGACATCTGCTTTCCACGAGTATTATGTACTGCAGTCTGACAGCAATAATCTGCTACGACTGTGTTGTATTCAATTACAGTACTGCTCCGCTGTAAACCATGAAGGTGTCAAGGCAATGGCACAGTTGATTTGGATGATTTGGATAGCCTTAAAACCAAACCTAGAGGTTCACTTGCACACTGAGCCTTGTGCCCCAGGTCACTGTTTGTATTTCACAGCTGTCAACACGCGTGTGGAATGGCAGAGAATGATGTGAGCCTAGTGCTGGTGCTCCTGCCACTCCGGTAGGGCAGACTTTCAAAACAACATTGCTGTAATGCTGCCTTCAACCACCATCAAGGAAGATCCCGCACACATATCGATGTCCCTCTTGCTGTGGTTTGTGTGCTGCTAAGCTGGGGTTTGTTTATGTGCTTGTATGTGCGTGTTAGACCTGTACACGTGTGTGTTAGCAAGCATGCATACAGTAGTGTGTGAATGCCAGTGCATGAGGTGTGTGCATGTGCACCTGTGCTTGTGTATGCTTTATTGTGTATGTGTGTCTTAGTGAGTGCTGACATGGTAATAAATGTACCATTTCCCATGAGCCTCTGCAGCCACCGGGCATGGAAGGCCATGATGGGAATGTAATCACACGCCGCCCACCGATAAATATTGATTTGGTTGTTAGGTTTTAAAGAGAAATCAGGCCCGCTAGGCATTAGCAATGACAAGATGACAAGGGGCGGGGGAGGGGGAGGGGTGGTTTCTGGCATATTTGGCCGCTGACAGAATCAGCGACCATCCTTGTACACCAGCCAGCAGTAAATGTTTAGTTATATTTGTGCTTGGGTTTGGGCAAGCCAAATGTCTTCTTATATTTTACAGAATATAAGCACACACTGTGTCTTTGTTTGGATATGTTCCAGCTAATGTGACATTTGCTTTGAGAACACACAGGTACTGTCGGTGTAGGTGTGTCTGTCTGCAAGGGATCGCTTTAAAAAGTATAGGAACATACCCTGATGTCCTGCAGCAGTTGCCAGAGGATTTGTAATGGCTGTGTGGAATAATATTTAGTGTGTGCATGCAGGCTACACAATTTGTGTTCTGCTGCAATGCTAAAGACTCGGGCGAGTTTAGCTCTAAATGGAAATACTTGGCCCTCTGCGTGTGCATTTATTAAGTCAATAAAAACAGCAACTGGACATGGGAAAGCCGTCAGCTCCTTGAAAGCAGACCCAATACAAAAGAGCCATGCTGAATACAGTGAACGAGACACAGCGCTGGTTATACGTAGCTAAGAAGCAGACATAATACATGATTAGACAAAGGAAATGCACATCATTAGTATACAGTAGGTACATGTTTGAGACCCATCTTTTCACCGCTTTGTCAGGCCAAAATACACAATAATTACTGACGTTTGGTGAGCTTGCCAGTCGTGTTTCTCCTGCCAGTGTGGTTGGTTTGGCAGAGAGGCATGGCTGGCTCAACAGCCTGGCTCCAAGACCTCTCTCATGTGCTTCCAGAAAGGTCATGGAGGACACACTGGCGTGGCACAGTGGATTGAGCCCTGTTGATCACTGACTCAGCAAAACACACACACACACACACACACACACACACACACTCTCCAGTGTGTGATGGTGGGCATAGCCTGTGGACTGTGTGTGTAGCCAGGTCAGGGCAGGACAGCCAACATGTGAGAAGAGAGAGCAAATGAAAGGATGCCAGGACACGACAGGTGGAGACAGTGGTAGAAGGGAGAGAGGGGGAGAGAGAGAGGGAAGAAAGAGAATGCTTCCAGACGGAAATGGAAATAGATTATCTAATCATTGGCCATTTGAGTTTCTATTTAAAGAAAAAGAGTGCTGTTAACTGCAATTCCAAACATTTAATTAATCTCTGAGACAAACAGTAGAAACCTCAAACACTCATAGAATACTTTGTTATGGACAGAACAACCTCCTTTATAGAATATATATATATATATATATATATATATGTGTGTGTATGTGTGAGTGTGTGTGTGTGTGTGTATATGTGGTCCTGACTCCAGCCTAACTATTAACTAAGTACTGTTATTATTTTCCCCTACCTTTCCATCCATCCATTTTGCCAATTTTAGGCAAATATTCCACTGACTGTGTTGGGCCAAACACACGGTTAAAACTATACTGAGCTATTTTAAGCTAATACACCTTTTGTCACCAAGTGTGCCCGTTCTCTGTACGTGCTGAAAAACGACAGCCCACACAATAACAACATAGCCTTCACAATGTGTTTCCAATGTGTGTGCTAGAGCTTCTGAGGGAGCATTGGCATTGAAGGGAGATGTGTTTTTGGTTTTATCGAGTTCAAATGTGAACAAGCTTTCCAAAATGATTTACCTTTAATGGCTTTTTTGTATTATTGTTTCTATGGAATTTCATTGCTGATAACCATATTATAAGCGTGCCAGTGTGTTGATTGTTCTCTCTTTTTCCTATTGGCTGACGGAGAGACACCTGGTTTACAGTAGGTCCCCACTATGTCATTGTCATAATCTCATCTTTATCGATATGCCAACTTTTCCAAATGTGCATAGAAACGGTTTGATTGAAACCACTCTGCTGCAGTCTCCTCTGCTTACCTCTTCTCCTATTGTGTCTTCATTCTTCTCAGAACAGAAGGTTCTGTTTCTAGACCACCTCACTCTGCACAAGTGTAAATGTAAAGTGACTGACAATGTGGGAATATCATTTGAATGTTGCTGTGCACGTGCAATGCGCTTGTGTGTGGGTGTGAGATATTTTCTGCACACCTCCTACCACCAGCACGGTGTTGTAGCTCGTAGGGTGGGGGTGGCGGGGGGCTGTTACCATGGAGACGGAACAGGGAGGGTAACAGTGGGTGCGAGCGAAGTCCCGGTTGGCGGTCAGCCATTCAGCATGGCCACCGAGCTCTGGCAATAGTGTAGCCAACGGCTACTTTGAGTGCACTTCATTTTAGTGTGCTTGTCAGTTTATGCGAACTATGTACTCAAAATATGAAGTATAAGTGCGCGATTTGAGACACAGCTTCTCTCTATCTCTCTCTCTACATTCTCTTTATGCCTGTTCTGCTTCAGACTTACAGTTCATGTCTGCTTATTTTTTTCTGTCTCTCTCTATCTGACGTCCTTAGCTGTCAAACCTGTCTCCCTTTTCTGCTATTTCACTCTTCTCTGTGACTTAACCGGTTACACGCGATTTCCGTCCTAGGGCAACCGGGAATTGATTTCCCACAAATCCCCTTGCTATGTTATGGCTGCGGTGGGCCATAGATCTGATTGAGAAACAACGGGGACACTTTAACATGCGGCCTTATGGAAGTGCACTCTCTGGTTCCATCAAGGTCGAATGTCACCTTCAGTCTTGCTCACACACACACAGACGGGGATGGGTATACAAATGCAGACAGGGCCTTCATTTCCACTGCTGACTATTTTAAGATGGCTAGCAGCCCTTGGAAAAGAAAAGCATGCACACTATAATTTAGCGGTGCATAACCGCAGCATTGAGCTAGCAACAACCATTAGAGGTAGGCTATATGAGTGCAACGAGCCATCCGGACCAGACCGAGAGCATGTAGATCCAAATGACTCCTTAGCTTGCTCTCCCACTCAATAATAGTGCTACATTCATGCACACAATTGAGGTCGAAAGATTGTCTGTCTCTCATTGACTCAATCCGTTATGAAAAGATTACAAACAGCAGCTAGAGAAAGTCAACATATCTGTTGCACGTTCGACTGTGTGAATTAAATCAGAGTTACAGGGTTTGGAGTTAGTGCGTCTGGCATCTGTTTCTGGCTGGTGCGCTGCTCCTGGTTATGGGTAGGAAAAAGACCAAGCAATGACTGGAGATCAGGCTATTTGCATGTGTCCTCCTCAAACCCTTTGGGCTAAAGCTTCTACAGCGCAGACGTTGTGTGGTCATTTCACACAAAAAATTCGAAAACGAAAACACGAAAACATGCACTATATTGCCACAAGTATTGGGACACCCCTCCGGACAGGGACCGAAATTAACACCCGCCAAGCACCAAATGCGCGTAGATTTTCAGTTTGACGAGTACATTTTAGAGACTATCCGCCACACTTGCGGGATTGAACTAAAATAGATATATAAATATTGAGTGCAAGTTTCTCTCTACTGCTGTCGCCTGTGTTGAGTTGAGCTAATAGCAGCTTCTCAGGAAATCAATGATCAGGAAAATGACAATACACTTTGCTTCATGATACCCAGGACTTTTGCTGATAATGCAACAAATGAATTAACTCATTCAATACCAGACACAAGAGAAAAATAAAGGACAAATAAATATCCCCTATGGAGGGAGGATGGAGTGGTGATTTTGGCAGACGTTATATTATTACATTATATAAACCTTATATATTTTAAAATTACTCTGTATTAAAGTAGTTCTTCTCCATCAAGGGATTTTATGGTGATTGGAGTACAAGACAATCTTAGCTTCAGTGTTCTCACCGTGCATGTAAATATAAATTACCTGAGGTAAAATTATGCTTGAAATCCAGTAATGATACAACCACTTTAAGGCATGTTAATCCTAACAAACACACACACACACACACACACACACACACACGCACACACGAACACACACATAAACCACTAACCCATACATGCAACAGTAAAGCATGTTAACATTGGGTTGTATTCGCTGGGCTTGATAAGGCTTTGATAATTGCAACCCCGATGTAGCTTGTGTATTTACACTTCAAAGCAATGCATGTGTTATTACAGGGGAAGAGTGGCCACAATATAATACCAGAGCCATCCTATTATTTATAACTTCAGTCAATCAGTGGTCACAACCCCCCCCCCCAACCCTCTACCCCTAAAACCCATTTCTGTAACTAACCCGTATTTATGACCAAGCCCTGTTGCATAATGCTCAGAAATACAGAGTCATCAAGAAAACAAGTGCATTTTACTCTTACTTTTTCTAAAAGGCCAGTACTTTATTTGTGTTTGCAGAACACAGTGTTTAGGTTTGAAACTGTGAGCACATGTCCTTCCTGCACCTGAGTGCAGCCTTTATCTTAACCTTGTATTAAGCCCTGGAGGCACTGCAAGCGATCTGCTCATCGTCCATCCCATTGTAGATGAAAACTGATTACATTCCAGGCCTTGGTTGCCTAGGTATCCCTCTCGTATATTATATTTATAGTTTGGGTAAAACTGTCAGTCAACTATCTTAGCTTAGTGGCGTCAATCGCGTTGCATTGTTTAAATTTGTTTAACTAGGTGCCTGCCCACTTCGCGTCGCGTTGTCGCTTAAAGTCACTATAGCTCATTGACTATCCGTTGTCTGTCTTGGCTACATTGCCGTTAGTCGCAGTGTGTCTGGTGCTTAGCTCATCAGGACCAACACAAATGAGGTGAAGAGAACATAACTCAGTAGTAGCACAAGAAAATATGTTATGTTGGCAAGATGGCGCCAGTGTATGTGGCCTGCCGTCTGACGCACCAAACACTGTTTGTAATTGTATTGTTTATGTCAGTGTTTATACAATTTATTAACTCTCTGCTTGTTTATGATCACCAAACGCTACTGAATCTCCGTTTCCCGCTGGAAACGTCGTCCACGTTTGATTGGGGTGGACAAAAAACTTTTCGCTCTCCTTTTCACTCGGATATACCTGCTCACCTTGTATGTAACCCGGCTTCTATTATTCGGAAAAGTCGTGGCAGACGCCGCGGTAATCGCAGCGGCCAGCTGGTAAAGCTGAAAGCCTTTCTGATATTGAGGCGTGGAAACTGGCCGAGAGATAGGGGGTTCTGGACAAAACATGGTTCCCCTCACCATCGCTATATCCCGTGGCGCACCGTGGACCCTGCCGACACCTGCCTGGTGACCTATCTCCTCCCGGTTGTGGAGGCCCAGCCCCCTCGCCGGTGCTCACCCAGTCCCCACAGAGGTGGCGTGAACCACGTATATCTTCGCCCGCTGATCCAAGAGCTGCCTACACCGACCAGAGCTGCCCTGGTCAATGCTAGATCGCTAGCAAACAAGACATTTATCCTAAAGGACCTCTTTACCAGTCATAATTTGGATTTCTTATTTGTGACTGAAACATGGCTGAATGT
>JAODTR010007173.1:0-49713 GCA_025399935.1 Amblyopsis rosae | reverse complement strand
CCCCCCCCCCCCCCCCCCCCCCCCCCCCCCCCCATCTGGACAGTGTGACTCTTGATGCATCTCTTTGCATCTCTCCATCTCCGGATTGGTTTGTGGAGAGTTTCCAAAGTGGCAGTGGAGCAAGCAATTGATTGATTAAACACAATATGACAAATCAGTACTGGGAATTCTTTATCACAAAGTCACAGTCTCAATAGGTTTCAATCAAAGGTGATGATACTTTTCAAAGAATATAGGCTAGCAGATTGGATTGGATCAACATAAACCAATCAGAATATGACACGTGTTAAAGGCCCTGGCTGTGTTTGAATAGTACAGTAAAACATTACATACGTTTTAAAGTGTACGCCTTATATCTTTTGCTAACCACTTTTCTTTGACCTTGATTGAACACATCACAGGAAATGTGAAGGAGAATTCATAAGAAAGGAAGCATTGAACCACTGTTTCTTACCATAAAGAAATAGTTCTGGTCACTTCCCTCAGTTAGGACAGATGCCACAAAGGTGGAATGAGCTTCCTGCAGCAGTCAGGACAGCAGAGTTGTGTATGTACCTTGTCTTATTGGAATTGGTGAAAACAAAGCACCCTACGGATATAACAAGTCACTACCCATCTTCTGCAAGAGACTACTGTAAAACCCACCTCATCAGAATACACCTTGGTACCTCAGTCACTGACCTCCCTACCCCATAACACTTCCACTAACAGAGGTTTCTATTAAAGGCAGGGTCAGTTATTCTCGAGAACACTTGCTAAATTCGAGCTCAAATTGAAACACGCGCTCTCTGCAGTGCCGCCCCACACATCAAAACGCACTGTGAAGCAAAGCATAGTACTACGGCTTTGTTGATGATCAATTAGCTTGCAAAATCTGACTTTATCTTTCAATCAGCACATTATATTATTAAGTACTGTTGGTATTAGGCTTCCATTACTGGGAATTGAATGATAATTTAAATTAATTAATTATACAAAAAATCATACATAAACGCATATTAATCACACAGATAGCTCCACCCCTTTAGTTACTTTAGCTAACTGCTGCTGTGGAGAATTCACAGTGCAGAGCACATATCCGGAATAATACAAACAGAGGTTGAAGATGAGATTGCTGATTCATGTTAATACTATACATATACATACAGTATATATACATATATATATATATATATATATATACACATACATACATACATACATACATATATATATATCAATGCCTAAATTATCTTAATAAATGCCTTCTTTCAACTGTAATAAATTGCAGATAGCAACATCAAAGGCATCAGAGGAGACTACCCGAATAGACAATCTTAGATTGTACAAAGTAACCTAGTGTAGACCTAAAAGCACATTATGTTTGCTGCAGTGCCAAGTATAGGCACAAACAAAGTTGCCTGAATATTGCCTGTAATGTAAACATTCTACGCAGGATTACATTTGTATTGGCATTTGACATCAAATTCACCTTACATCATGAACCCCCTTAAATGCAGAAAAAAAATCACAATGTCTGAAGCCACGAGCTGTTATAGCATCAAGATGTCAGGGCAGTATTGGACGGTCAATGCCTTGCCTTCTGGTCAAAGAAAATAGAGCAAAAGGCAAATATTTATGCATTTATTTTTTTCTTCTCGCTAGACAGCCATAATATTATTGCTGTCAATATCCTAACAGAAGGTTTTTGTTTAGGATAATTGCTGTATGACCAGATAACTATTGGAAAATGTACTGCTTGTAAATTGGATTGGATAAAAGTCTCTAATTAAATGCAACATTCTCAGAGGAACGAGTTGCGTAGCCTCAAACAAAAATCATACAAAAATGGTACAAACTCCTATTATCTCACTTAAGACTAATGCAGTTAGTTGACAAGGGCTCTCTTCTTCTGCATTCTATTGAATGTCACATCATATCCCTTGCACGTGCAAAGACCAAAACATGCTCTTCCAAAACATGCACCAGTCACAACTGTCCAGTTCATAGAGGCATTCTAAAACGGCACACTTACCAAGCTTAGTTTCATTACTAATGATGGACACTCATAGGAAAGCAGCTATTCCTTTTTGTTTCTTGCAATAAAATCCAAGAGAAAGCATGAGTTACAGTACATACATAAGTGTGAAAAATCTGGAGAACTTCAGATGTGACTGTTCTGGAAAATCTCAGGCTAAGGACGAGAGAGAGAGGGGGAGAGAGAGAGCGAGAGAGAGAGAGAGAGAGAGAGAGAGAGAGAGCGTAAAATGTGCAGACGCATATGTTGCCAAAGCCTGTAGCTTGGCAAAGACGCTCATTACGCCACTGACAATCATTCACACAAAGCCCGATCTAAAGGCTATTCATTGGGATTGTACAAAAGCAGAGAGGAAATGTTGGGGAATGCACGTTGTTGCACCTGAAGCCTCACTGAAAAAAACAAAACAAGATCCAAGATCAGATGAGCAGAGATAAATGAATAGTGCATTAGATAGTGATGCAGGTCTCCTGCTGTGATGGGATCGGCCCTGTTCTTGCTGCTCCATGTATAACACATTGCAATCCTCTTCTGTCAACAAGCAGCAATCTACTTAAGTGGTAGCCACAACAAAGAGCCAATCACAGCACATAGTGATTTATGCATCTTATACTCTTAGTGAGGTGTTGAACTTTCAGGGCTTATTTGTATAATGTTTAAGGGTTGTACCGGTACACACTGAAGTCACAATTCGATTAAATGTATGATTGTTTGCAATACTATATTACTAAGATTACACTTTGAGCTATACTGTATGTGTATTTATTTATTTATTTATTTGTATTTTTCCCCCCACACAGGTCTCCAACTTTGGTTATGCGAACCCTCCCACCCTCACATTGTATTGAATCCTAACTTTTCGATATTCCAAGTTTCAGTTACACAACATCTAATGAGTTTGTGTTTACTACAGTGTTGGTGAACCTGTTGTGACTGGTCCAAGCTGTTCCTGGCTGCTACAGGTTTTGTCTTGCGTGACTGGAAACCATACAGCGAGGGTGTGTGCAGAGGCAGAGCCAGCTGTCAGTAAAGCACCGAGCGGAGAAAGAGAAAGCGTTCGGAGAGACTGCGGCTCAACATAAACCACAGTCTGTCTCCCACGACACATTGGGGAAGGGAGGGGGAGGAAACCACCCAGTCTGGATGATGTATAGTCAGGGTCTGGGCTGAGACTGGGGGGGCTTTAACAGGCAAAGGCACAAGACGGAAAGGGGAGGAGGGGCTGCTTGAACTATGCTGATGCAGGTGGTAAAACACAGAGAAAGCCCTCCGTAAAGCACTGCCGTTTTAAGAGAGCACGCAGACCCAAATAACAAGGCTATTATCACCGGGTCACCCGCAAATGCCGTCAGTAGGGGAAGCGGTGCGATTGCAATCCTATATAGTGTAGAACGTAACAGTCTTTTTTAATAACGGAGCGCCTGGTTTTTGGATCATTGCACCTTAAGCATTAAGATGTCAAATGAATGACTGCTATGATGTCTTCATTAGAATAATTATTAATGATAGTTCATATATTTCTTTGCTTGGCAATTTGGTGCAATCTTAATTTCACCCTCCTCTGAAAAAGAAAGAAAAAAAGAAAATACTAGAACATTTAATGCACCCATTATTTGAACGCATTGATGTTAAATCTCAGCTATGTTCATTTTTTCTAGCAACCCGAATCGCATTTCTTTGAATAAGAGAATGAAAGAAGGAGAGATCAGGCGAACACCAAGATAAGGAAAACGATGATAGGAAGAGATTCCGGTGTATTCCGGGCTCTCCGGGGAGAGGGAGAGAGGACACTGGTCTTTTCATACTGGGAGCAGATTGCCAGAGTCAGAAACTGAGAACACTCACACGTCTTTGCAGTGCCAACGCCATGCAGGCCCTCAGAACCCTGGAGCACTCTTTAGAGCACCAGCAGGATGGAGCAGAGCAACCATTATGGCCACACAAACAGAGGGAAGCCTTATGAACTTTACACAAATGCTTAGTGCTTTGAGTTGGACAGCTTTGTACGCCGGGGAGATGGGTAGGTACTCGGGAATGCTGCCAGTTCCGCAAAAGCTTAGTGTTCATGCACTCGGGCCAGACAGAACCTTATATTGTCCTGGGCACTGCCCCGGGAACGGCCTCTTCCCTTTTTCTCTCCCCGGCACCACCGGCTCATTCACATTTCCAGCCCGCTTGATTCAATGATTTAAACTTGACTTGCGTAGATGAAAAAGGCAAACATTTATTTACCCTTTGAACTGATTGTTAAAACGTCACAGGAACCGTGCCAGGAAGATACACAGAATATAGGCTAGAGTCATGCGCTTAAATGGTGTTACGTGTCTATTTATCAGGCTTTGCAGTTTGTGTTTCGAACCCTTACTGGAGAATGACTAAGGGATGTCATTGAAGTGAAGAAACAGCCGTCAGTGTAAAATGTTTTAATATAAGATAGAATCAATCCTTCTCTCATGTATATTTAATGTATAACACATTGCTTATCACCCTGGAGCAGCAATCAGTATATGTTATCTGAGCATTGTAAGGGAGTGTTCTGGCACACACTATCTTGTGTGTGAAATTAAAATCATGCTCTTTTGACCGTACTGTATATCCCCCGGGGTATGGCAGCGCACAGCAGAGGAGAAGATCAAGACAGCACTATGCTCACGTAAAATGATGTTCCTATTGCTTAGGGAGGGGGGAAAAAAATAGAAGGTGCCGGAAAGAATCAAGCAGGTGCTGTCAACTGTCGGTTTGCGGCCTCACTAAAATTCCCAACACGTCGCTGTGAGACTAGCTCAGAGAAAGCCCAGTGGCGGAGCTGAGATTCTGACAGGTTGCATCCTGACAGGTTGAGATAGTGGGGAAAAAAACATCCTGGTCAATGAAGGACAACCTAACTGCTGAGGTAGTACTCAGACTAATTTACAAGTTCCACCATTTGCCAAAAATGCCCGCTGCACACAGTATGGGGCTTTTTTAATTGAACTTCAGGCAGACGGCCCATTTTGCCAAAAAGTCGTCTGTCGCTCATGCTGTTGAAAACGGTCAATAAGCCTCTAACCTGGCGTTCGCAGATAGAGGCGAAGGCAAACCTGCCGAGGCCTGATATCATTCTAGGAGCGATAGACAAACATGAGAACTTGCGCGTTTCCATTGTATTCCCTACTCTATCCTCTGCGTTGCCACGGTAACCATAGTTCAAATCTTCAGACCGATCGCTTGTTGTGGAGTGTTGATGAAAGGTTCCCCAGGGTTGATGCACTGCAGTCTGACAGTATGCTTCACAAATGTGTATGTTTTTTCAGTTCACACTTCGAGTGCTTCATTGTAAACAGCTTGAGTGTCTATTTGAACTCAGCAGCAACCCACACATTGTGGTCAGATATCTGCTGTGTACCATAAATGACCTTAAACTGCCAATGGAAAGCAGATGGAATTCCACCTCACTGGCACTTATGCATTTCTTCATTAGCCATGGCACTTTAATAGCCCACTCCCAATTGTTTCCAGAGCCAGGCCGATAGATGATTTATTTAACACAGCACTCTACAAAGAGTGCCTGATCAAATCAAACAGGAACCCTATGCACTAAATAAATCAGCCAATGAGGGATATGTGTTCAGCATGGCAGATATTCTTGACTACAAGTCAAGCTAGCCATTTGTTTAACACTAGAACCTAAAGACCTGTGTGCTGTTTAGTGTTACATGGTTCCACGTGAACCAGCAAACTGGCAGGTAAGTATTTGTTTTTCTAAGGGCTGGGAAGGGGCCTTAGCTCCAGCCCTGTGAGCTAAAGGATGGCTGGCTGCCATCCAGCCCTCTCACCCAGACTCCAGGCCATCAGAGGATCACAGATGGCGTGCACAGTGATGGTGGCTGTGATCGGGAGGATTTCACCCCGTGATTATTGCACCTACTGAACACAATGTGCACACCAACGTCTGTTTCACATACATCACTGGCTGAGAAACGAGTATAACTGGCGGGAGCTTTTAGTAGACGTCTCATATACTCGTACTTGACCTCTGTACTGTTACTATGTCCTGCTAATACGTCCTTCATGTTTCAGCTTATAAATCTATTTGTATGGTCAACAACCTGTTGTCTTTTTTCTATTTAAATTGTGTGGTTTATTTTATGTGCGTTTTTTTTTTGCTACTGGACTCCCTCCACAGTTTTAGAGTGTCAATAACAACTTTTACATCAAGCTGCCCTAAATGCAATGTGCGCAGAAGTGTGTGCATATGTTTACTCACTGAAGGATATGGAACCATTGTCCTGATGAGTCGCGCGGCCTTATCGAACAGATTCTACCGTATCGTGCAAACTGATAGATACCATCTTTATCATAGCCTCTGCTATCTGTGTAGGCTGCATGGAGTGAGTGGTGGTATAACTTTGCTTACGATTGCTGGCGTATGACCTGCCCAACTATTGATAAATGTACTACATGTACTGTATGTCACTTTGGATAAAAGCGTCTGCCACATTCTGTAAATGTAAGTGATGCTGTCCGGGGAGTTTTATTTGACAGGGGATATTGATCTATCGCAAAAATATGTAAGAAGCCAAAGCACCATGTTGACTGACCCTGCTATAAAATCCAGCATAAACCAGCATGAATTCCATGCTGGTTTATGCTGATTCATACTAGTTAGTGCTGGGGTAGTGCTGGTCCAGGCTTGTTCATACTGGTTAATGCTGGGGTAGTGCTGGTCTAGCTGGTATACCAACACACCAACAAACAGCATGGGATGCCGGGGTACCAGCAAACAGCATGGGATGCCGGGGTACCAGCAAACCAGCATGGGATGCTAGTTCAAGCATGCAAAACATACCTTATGCCGGTGACCAGCAATGCTGGATTTTCTAGCAGAGGAGAAGGTACTGTACTGCGTGCATAGTTTTATTTATTCTGATGAACACTAACACAACAAAAATAATCACAGGAATCTTTCGTTTTGCTAAAAGGCTTTTTGCATATTCAGTCCATATACATATTTTCAATGTGGAGAATGTGTGTAATCATAAAATGTTGCTGCTGACATGATATACAGTAGGCATTATTGCACATACACAGTGTACAGTATGTTACAAGATAGATTAAATATATTTGCAAGGTTGCAAAGGTTCAAGCTTATTTGGCGTGAGATTGACAGACTAATGCATTTCTATGCAAGCTGGCCTGAAACAGGACTAGGAATGGCCTATAAACATGAGGGTGCACACTTAAATTATCATTAATGTTATTTTCAAACATGCTGCAATCTCAATTATTTGTTCCCAGCTAACTGGCACCTAACCTTTTCTAACCTTATCTAGATAAGGCTAGGTGATTTAGGCATCCAGAGAAATGAGAAAACTCTGAGACAGTGATGACACAGCCTATGTAAAACTTTCATATTGGCAGGGATGTAAAGTACATTGCGTCAGATTTTTGTTGTTGTCCCGCTGTTGCCATGAGACAGGAGAGTAGACAATTTGCAAACCTACATTTGTTATCTGAATTAGTAAAAACCAGTCCAAGATGGCCGGTCTCTGCCCCTATTCCTCTGTCATCATCTAATTCGATCTGTTCGTCTGGCTCTGGTATAAAACAGTAAAGTGATTATTGCTGTATAGATGAATGAGTGCAGAAACGTCTATCATGTAATAAACATGTAATGAAACTAATAATTTAGATTGCAGGATGTTTAAAAATAACAATAATGATAATTTAAGCAAATAATGTATTTTCCCAGGACAAGGAACACTAGAAGAGAACAAATTAGAAAAATGTATATGAGTGCAATAAGTATGCAGTGTTTGATGTGCTCTCTAGTAGATATGTTCAGATGGAGTGTCCATGCATTAGAAGCCAATTTAATAATGTTTCCCACAAAGAATCAATAAGCTATTTTCCCGCAGTAGGCCATGTCTAACAATGGAAAGGGCCTCTCTTTTAGAGCTCTTTACACAGCTGATAGAGAATACAGCGCAAACACAAGATTGAAAATTAATTCATTAAAATAATTGTAGTGTCTCTCAGTCAGATCGACAGGCATGGCAACCAGGCTTGGCTCAATCTAGAGTGTATATATATACACACTATATACACACTAGGTTGGACATACAATATTCCAATCGGTGCGTTTAGCTCCCACCAATTGGCACACACAGAAACACACGTTCCTGTCTGCATTAACTCCCGCCCCCAGTAGTGTGGCTCAATTGTAATTGAATGAAAATCTCCTGCCGACAGAGCGCTAAATGAGAGGATCATCTCTGCCATCTCATAGCAGGCAGCCACCAGCAGGCCAGCTCAACTGTCAGACAGCAGAGTTTTATCAGAAAGCACTGCAGGCCACATCTGCTGTATAAAGCACTACTGTTGTTCCCTTGAATAGCTCCCAGCCAACAGGTGGATTAATTATGTCGAGACACTGTTATTTCCCCCTTCTTATACTGTTATACTGTACACAGAGTGCTATGGAGCAGATTAGACGATTTAGCTGCACGCCTGCTTGTGATAAGCAGGAGGGTTCCTCTAATAGCCTTTTAAAGGTGCGTGTTTGCCGTGCACCTCTCACGTGCACGCGTCCCATGGTCACGTCTTTTGTGGCCAGTGATGCAGAGCGACCTGCGAACCCCTCTACGGTTAATCCCCGGGACGGAAAATGTCTCGAGGATCTGTCTCACCTGAGCGCACAGCAAGGGATGAGGAGGCGGGCCAATATTGTGTGTGGGGAGAGAGAGAGAGAGAGAGAGAGAGAGAGAGAGTCTGTGTGGGTTTCTACACAGACATGTTGGTCAAAAAGGTTCTGATGAATGCACAATGACCATTAACGTACATTGAAGGTGTGGTCTGCATGCCAGTGTTTGTATGTTTGTGTGTCTATTAAGCCTGAGTAAAGCCTTATGTCTTTCATTATTTAATTGTAACCATTTCCTTTCCCATACCATTATATGGCCAAGGTCAACCTGTGGTCTTAAGAAGGCCATAGCCCTATTGTTCTCAGAGTGTCTCCTGATAGCCAATTAGCCCATGTCAGGTAGAATTGCCTACAGGCACAATTCTACCAAGAACTCAAGAAAAGCTGCATTACCATACAAATAACCCTTCTGGCTTCACCTGAGGGATTGTACCTATCAATACATGTTATGTTCCAGTCTTACAGTAGAATGTTCTATGGAATTCATTGGCTTTGACTTTGGGTCTTGCCTGATGGAACTTCTGCATCTGTCTTACTGAGGAAATACAACGTCTACAGGCGTGAATCAATGGCTTTTCGATTCCTTTTCTTAATGACTGACTCTGCACCCAGAGTGCAGCAGAAATTCATGGATCAGCATCTCTTGAAAACCTGGCATATTAAACCTTATAACGTAGCTAAGTATGTGCATACATATTCTCAAACACAGCATAGGTGGCATATCAAGTTCTCGGTCATTCAAACCATATGGCTACTTTCCAAAACAAATAGTTTCCATAGCATGTAAAAAGCTAAATGATCTACTGAAAGCGGCAATCCTACAACTACATCATACTGTACATTAGTCTACGTGATAATTTACTTGAAGGATCAACAAAAGCATCAAACAATAAGAACAGATGTGGCATCTCTCACCAAAGAGCTTAAGAAGCTGAGAGCCGGTGTCAGTTGAAAGGCTTGGGGGGTTGGGGGAATGAAACAAATGTCTACTTTACTCTGAAACACTAGGCACACCCGGAAAAGTTATCTTTTGGCAACTTGAAAGGCCAGACGGGCATTGAAGAATCTAGTGAAAAGGGCTTTCAAACTGGTGCCTTTGTCAGCACACATCAAAAGCCGAACTTGGAGTGAATAATATTGCTTTGTGTTGCCTGCGTGTGTGTAGTTTACGATTTGTTGCGTTAAAAATCCCACTCACATTGATTTATTAAAGATGATTTTTGTATTATGTCCATTTAAAAGTACTGTTTAAATGCAGCTGTGTTTAATGCAAAAGCAAATGAGTTGCAACAAGTTGGCAGAATAACAGGCTTGATTAGAACAAATGAAATAACATATTGATTTGTCAGTGTACAATGGATGTATTAAATATTCCCTGAAAATATTTTCAGGGAACCAAAACAGTCTGCATCTGCCAACTATCTGTACTTTTTAATCCTTCAAAATTCAACAGTAGTACAGTATTACAACATGTATTATTGTGCTGGCAACAACCAACCCACATCAGGCTTAGACTCTGCTATTGAGACTCAGTCTGTACCGGGTTTGATAGGGTAACCGGTTTCAGCCACTGCCAATGTGTTTTTTCAGCACTAGCAGAACAAGACCTGTACTTTCATTAACACAAAATAATCCACATGCAGAAGCAAACAAGCAAGGTGCAACACAGTCATTTTACTTATTTAAAAGTGAATGAAAACTGCCATGCCGCATGTGGTTTCTGAAACGCAACAATTTAGGCTGCAACTCCTCAACCCCCGTTCCCCTGACCACCTGTTGGCTACACCAAAACATAACACCCCATGTCATGACTAACAAACCCTTACTTCCAATTTCCCTGGGTGGGTCTTTAAGTAGTGGGAGTCAGTACCAGTAGTGGAAAGCCACTACTGGATCCCTCAGCAGTGAGGGAGTTAACTGAGGTCACGACAGATGTGCTAGCACAGAGGCAAGATAGCGTTCACTAATAGCATTTAGCTGCTCTCCTGCAGTGCGTATGCGTTAAGTGGAACAAAATCTAATTTGCTTAATTATACAATCAAAACTTGAACTGCGTCATGGTAAAAGGCTTGTCATGGAGATTAAATCTTTAAGGTGAGATGTTGGTAGAAAAAGTAGGCCTAGTTACAGGCTTAAATAAGTAAAGTACATTTTGGTACAATACAAGAGATGTGTTATATGGTAGCTTTATTCTGATTTCAGTTGGTTTCAAACTGAACTGGTTACAGAGGAGCGTTAGCCCCCAGCTGACCTCACAGCGCTCTGTGTAGATACCAACTGGTAATCAGATTAACGCAGGAGTGTTGTGAGCTCCACAGCAGGACACCTAAAAGCAGGCACAACAAACACATGAAGGGCTACTCTTTAGAAGAGTATCTGAAGCCTCAATCTGGATTTTTCTGCTCAGTGTATGGAACATACTGTACTTAAACGTAGTCATAATGGAGGGAAGAATTGCACCACAGGGTATTTACAAAAGGTATAAAGTTTCTATTTGCTGAACCACTCCTAATGTGTAGGCCTATACACCTATATTGTACAGTGTGGGAAACTGTACTGTATCACACCACAGCCCTATAAAACCACACATAAATAAATATGAACAGAAAAATCAAATAGGATATTGAAATGTAAAGCACTATTCGTGTGAAAGTAGGGGCTAAAATAGCTATTGGGGCAAAACTAAGTGTCTTAACATTCCTCATTATAATGAATTATGCTAATGACGCTTACTCAATACTAAAGGCACATTTCTTGTGTGTCAGACACATTTAGCACAAATCCAACATTTCATTTTGGTTTCTTTGGTTTGAATTATAAAGTAAGTGTATGGTAATATGGCTGGCTGACATTTAACTACTTTACGTGCATTCCATTTCAATATAGGGTCTGGAGGTCTAACTAAACCCTTAATGGTTCAATAGCATAACTATAACATATTGCTTGTACTGTAAATAAAATGAGGATTTTAAAACCCCTGCATGGAAAAGATACACACTTTCTAGCATGAATCACAAACACAAACACGATTAGGAAAAACATTGGATTACAATGCAAGTACACCATCAATCAATAATGTAATTACAGATTTGATAGATTTGACAGGTTTACAAGAATGTAACTTGAGCATTGGTTAACGGCCAAGCTGTTACAATTGCCTTTCAACTCTCTTTTCAGATAAGGAAGTCCTCTCTTACTTGTAATTGCTTACAATCACTAGCAATGTTTTATGGGTGTGTTTTGTCATTAAAATGCCTGGGAAATAATCTGGATTCTTCACTTATATTGTTTCTCATAAACACATACACGGTTTTCAGAAGAAAGGTTCTCTGAACGTTTATTGTCATTTTGAGTCTGCAATCAAACCCACAAATGCTAAAGCTCCAGACTCAACTAGGCTAAAGAAAGAGTTATTTTCCCTTGATGAATTTTCTTTTTTAAATGATAAATGTGGATTAGCTAACACAATTTGGCAAATGGTGCTGAAAATGAACCATTGCCTGTATTTTTCATTAAAAGTCAGCCGTTTCCAGGTCATTTTGAACATTAACAACTGTTAATCAAATGTTATTTTACTGGATAAACATGTGGTTTTCTTTAAAAATATGTGATCCCAAACTTTTGAATGGTAATGGCTATTGTAGCCTATCACATTAAATGCTACAACAGATTGAAACACAAAATTGCTGAACATACTGTAAGCAGATAACTGTAGGTAGGAAAGTAGAGTTGCACAAAAGTTAAACAAAAGTTAAATTCTGCTTTAAAGATTTTCAGACATGGCGATACCAATTGTCTTCTTGTAACGGGTTTTGATACATTCCTAAAAAGTTTGATTTCAAATATCATAGCCCAAACGTTTTTATACTAGCATAATCACTGAACGGGAGAGCCTTCCATTTAGGAACACTGAAAAGATAAAAGGCAACCATATTCATCTGCAGTATTTCCATAGGACATATGCAGTCTTGTTGTTGTCATATTTCTCATGTTCACTAATTTGTCTGCCAAAGCTTTTCCATGAATCAGTCCCAGGCCACGGCCACATTGGAGCAGACTGTCCAATGTCGTGACATGGGAACCCCTATAAATGTGTTAAGAGCCAAATTCATTAGCATTTTGGACGCTACTGAATAGAAGCATTTCATCCTCTTCCTGTGGCCATCTGAAAGACTCTATTAAAGGGAGTTTTGGGGATTGCTCTGTTTTTGACGTATTGAAGTTAGAAGAGTAAAGAGATGCAGGTTTTTTAGATATGCAGTACATTTTTCTAAAAGTATCTACACAACATAATTTCACATTATGCAAAATGTTAAAAAAGGCGAGAAATAACAATTACTGTACATACAGTACTAGACATGCCAAATGTCTAGTGCATATGAATCCTTTAACAGAAATAGTATGTGAATGTTCTATATAAATATTGTTACAGGTGAAATACGGTTTGCCTCCGTGTTTTGACATTATTAATACAAATATTTAGATTAAATTAAACAGAGAGGAGCATTTCATGGCTTTTAAGAGTTCAGTAATAGCGCAGAATTCCCATTTACTGTAATATCCATTAATTAAAGTTTCAATTGATCTTGCTTCTGTTTAATGCTGTAGTCACAGCAGGACCTCTGGTCATTCCCATAATTTGGCCCACTTTTTGAATTTGAGCTGTCTATGGTAAATTAACTGCCTTTATATAGATTGCTTTTATCCAAAGCAATTTACGTTATTTGCCTTACATTCACCCAATCACACACACATTCATCCATCGATGTCAGCCATGCAAGGAGATACCTGACCCCCGGAAGCAGTTAGGGTTAGATGTCTTGCTCAAGGACACCTCGACACCTGGTGAGGAGTTAGCAGGGTTCGAACCAGTGAGGTCTTGATCACCTATCGCCCCACTCTACTACTGCACCACTTGCACCTATCACCCCTACTTTTACCAAGATACTAAATGTTAAGTCTACAACGTCTAAGATTCATCCCCTATAATAAGTGTACTGTATACAGTATTCCTTAGATGTTCCTGATGAGTAAAAATGAGTAATATAGGACTTTACTGCATCAGAGCGATGTTTGTGGAGTTGCATCTCCCACTTCCCATTACTGGCAACTGTCTGTCCTCTGCAACCACCTTTTACCAATTTAGAATGAGGTTACTGAAAAACAGAATTGATCGAAATCTGAGTGAACTAAATATTCCCTCACCCAGGCAGTTGTAAAAGCTGCTTGATCCATTTAGCAGTGGACGTGCTCCATTAAAATGTTGGTGTGGGGCTTTTTGGCACTGTTCTACCATAGTTTAATCAGATTAAATGACCGTGCACTCCCATGGAACTTTAAAAGGATAAAAGTCCAGTCATTTGATTTGTAATAGCTATTTCATAAATGTGCTTTGCATCATCTGCCTAGAAAGACTTCTGCATTTGTGAAGGATAAGGTATATATTGCGATTCGAGGATGACCATCCCTGAGAAACTGTGTCAGTGCATATGCAGCCCCCTGCATTACATGTGGATGAGCCTCTAATGAGATTATTAGTAATCACTGGTCGGGAGTCAAGGGGAATATGATTAAGATGAGAGCGAAAGGGATCAGAGGCTCCATTCTGCATGGCTGGATTTGGGGAGTTGGACGGGGGGAGGGGGGCGGGGGAGGGGGTGTCCTCATGAAATATTACTATTGATCAAGTAGGACATCACTCACCCATTGGTTATTAATCATTTAAATTACCCTATGTGACCAGTAGTAATCTGAATAACATCATGGAGGGAACCTCTAATAGCCAAGTCACATGAAAAACACTGTTCCCTGCTCATCTTGCAAATCACTTAACGCTAACTGATAGACTAATTAAGTATGAATGAATAATACATGAGGCCACACCTGTAGGTATTATCTTGAGTCCATTACATCAGACACTATGCTTTTTTTAGAGGCAACAACAGCAGGTTGGACAACGCTGAATCGCAATCGATTTAGCTACCTATTCTATACAAATGATTGACCTTAAGCTCTCACAGGCGGACAGTGTTAAATTACTGTGAAGGGTAATTGATTACAAAAGGTAAAAAATAAAAAGATCACGCTTAAACCTCGGGAAAAGGTAATGCATAATAGCTTCAGACTCTTCAGTAAACGGTTCTTTTGGACGGCTAAAAATCCATACTGCAACCACAAAGACAACAGAAGGGGGCTTGTCTTTGCCTTTGCCTTAGCATGTAATTGGAAAAAGATGGCCATCTTAAGTCTTTCCCTATAACTAAAGGAATAAACAAACTTGATGAATGTCTCCCACCGTGACCTGCATTGATTTTCAAATATTGGATCTAACAGTTTCTTGAGTAATGAGGCTCATGGATCTTCATTTCACTAAGATATGTACAGTAGGTTAGCATTTAACGCAGCACTTTTTTTTTTTATTAATATAAAATAAATGCTGGTATGAGCATTTACAATCTTGTGGAATCAGGACTCCAGGGCTAGCATCTGCCTCATCTTGTAACCCCACCTAACGCCCCACCCCCACACCACCTCCAGTGTCTGCCCCCCTTCCCTGGTCCCCCAATCCAACAAACATGGAGTAAACCAAGACATCCTTTACAGCACTTAAGTGGAGATACATGTGCTCAAAAACACATAGATGCACAAACAACCCCTTTGACATGCCTATGGTAGATCCTTGTATTGGGGAATCCTGGAACAATAAGGAAAAGCAAACCATTCACCTCACTCACATATTCATGTGTTCACTCGAGTCTCAGATGAGCCTTCATTTTGTGCAGAGGCAGCACAACGGGAATAACCATTAGTGTCCACAGCAGCACACCTCTAATGATGATGGCTGTGGACTTGCTGTGCTTTGCATTCCTAGATACAAGAGCTACTGTGGCCTACCGTGTGTCCGGGCAGCAGACACATAGGCAGGCAGGCCCCAAGAGGACATGGTGCCTTTGCTGAATTTGCTGGGCAAACGTAAACGAAATGGGTCAAAGTAATAGTCCCACTGCTTTGATGGAAAAACAGAATTGGTCATGGTTCTATCCTTTTTATACATATCCACACATTTATACAGAAATAACGTATGTAAAAAAGCAAGGACGTTTCACAAATATGCAAAGTGAACAAATCCTGCAATTATCACAGTTGCTGCTGCTAAACATGCTCATACAAGCACCACATACTCAGTTAACACCTGGAAGCTGATATAAGTTCCTGAGAAGGGTTTGTTCCTCCTGCCCAGCTTGCTACTATGTTGGAGCTTTGCCACACAGCTCCTCCAAACCCGGGCCTCACTTCACAGCACAGAGAGAAAGGAATCAGGTAAACGTGACTCTGCTGACAATATAAAGATGCTTGCAGGGCTGTTGATGAACTGCTTCAATGCCATTCAGACGCTCTGAACACGTGGGTGTTCTATGCTCATGCCAAGTGGGAGTCAATTTACTCATTCTCTTTCTATCTAAGATGTAAGAATACGAGGACTAGGCTAATTACTGTATGTGGGATGGTCATTTGTCTATCAGTTCTATGAATAAGTTACATGCCCACATCACAATAGATACAAATAATACTATTATTATTATTATTATTGTTATTATTATTATTATTATAATATGATAACCAAATCACTTAAAGGTAAAGTCAGCTATTGAAAACTAAATGTAAGCTAATACACTTTTCTGTCAAATCAATATCCTCGCATTTCGCTAGTTTACCATTCTCTGTGTATACCAAAACAATTATCAGAAACTTCTACACAGCCCACTGGCTCCGTTAATTACAGTAGTAACATAAACAAACCGGCGAACACCGCTCATATCAACAATGCATCTGAATGTGTGAGTGGGCGCCGCAGAGGATCGCAGAGGACCGCCGAGCGATACTGTCTTGATTTGAGCTCCAAGTTAGCAAGAGTGACTAATAATGCTTTTATGTCTCTATCAAATTAACAATGGGGAGAAAAAATAAAAACAAAAAAAGCACAAAAGGGCATTATAAAATGAATACTAGCACATAATACTATCTAAGAGAAACTGTAGAAGAGTCCATGGGCTATCAATCTTCTTTGGCATGTTTTTCAAAAAAACTGTTAAGCATACTGTAGCTGCATACTGTAAATCATTGTTTAATATTGGTAGCTGATATTCATACTTTTGGCTACAGGATGTAGCCTAATTTGTTGCTTCACTTATTTGTCTAACACATATTTAGTGAACATCTGGCAAATCTTTCAGCCGTAGTGTGTTTAGATTTTGTTTGAATTCACAACCACGTTGCAACATGTTTTTGACAGTTGTTTTCAATGACTCATGAAGGCTGTGTACATACATGGGATGTGTAGAGTACAGACCACTATTTTGTTAAATCTGAATGGGAAGCCCTTTAAGAGCCAGTGAACCCTCTATGTTCACTGGAAAGAATGCAGTGAGTTCTGTTATAAATGGAAAGACTTGGCCAGGGCATGGCCTTTCGTAGTGACATAAAGAGATGGGATAATATACAGGGTTAACATGAGTGTTCCTGGCACACTTGTGACCCCAGCCCATCACACCCCAGGTGGTAAAGAACGGAGAGTGCCTTGAGTATTGAGGAGGCCTCTGTGCGCTAGAAATGGCATTAGCCACAGAGCAACAGGAGGGGGACCTGCATGTAACCCACTATAAACTCTCACTAGATTAGCCAATGGCGTCCCGCATTAAAATGCAAGACCACCTGTAACTTATGGCTGCTGCTTTTAATGGGGAACCGGGGATTGCTATAGAACAGGACGCAAGCGTTTTAACAGCAGGTGAGTATAGCCAGATGCAGAGACATGGGGCCCCATGCAGGGCAGTTCACATAGAAGACACAGGCATCTAGTGTGCATGGGATTAAGGCATAGATCTGAGTGAGGATCTGTTGGCCCTGGATACAGGTTCCTGTTTACACGAGCAGTCTGCCCCATCACGTCAAGTGTAAACTGGGTCTCAGCTGTAGTCTTTGGTCTTAAGTGGGACTACTGAGGTGTAAAATGCTTTTAAAGCTGAAGGCTGACTTTTTAGAGAAAGTGACAAAAATGAAAATGCTAATTCATATGCTGTCACATTGATGTCAGATCTCAGAACTTGGGGTGTCAATTATTTGCTTTCTGAGACAAAAACTAAGCACATCTTGTGTCAACCTGTCATCACATGAGAAATATGGCCTCCCATATTGCCGTGACCCCTGCAGAGCTCGAAATCCTAAATGGTGCAATGTTTAGCCACTCTGTCAGTGTGACAACACAAGAAAAACAGAATGGAAAAAAATACTATATCATATAGTATTTATATATACATATATACATATAGTTAAAGCACAGCACAAAAAACGACAATGTTGACTTATTTGGATCACTTAAACTAAATAATCACACTTAACATCCTTAGTTTGAAACAATTAAATACGTTATATATTAATTAATTTCTGAAGATAAATAAATATTATATACACCAGTAACATATTAGAACAGTATCATGATATTGAAAAACAAGAGCATGTCCTTAACTTTTATTGTGGTATACTATTTGGAAACTGAATGCCGTTGCACAAAAGGCCACATTGTCTGCAAAGCTCCAACAACCACTCTGTATCTCCTACCTTACTGGATATTTTAATTCATTTGTTGAAATTCCCACTGTGAAAAGCCAATTTAATGGTAACTGTCATTTACAACAACAAACAGCCATAGGCGTACAGTAACCTAATAGGCTGTGCAATTGAAGGTGAGTTATACCCAGAAGGCATTCCTGCCACACACAGGAAAATAAATGAAAAAAGGAAAATACAGTCTGTCCCTGCCTTGAGAGATAACACAGGAAGCTGGCAGGGTCAGGGAAAACAGAAGAGTGCACATCATCCATCCAATCCAACACAAGTTGTCTCACCGTGAAGACAATGTAGTTCTAGGCCTCAAGCCAATGATATCAAAGTGGGATTTACTTGAGATCACCTCCATTGATCTGTTTTGTTTCGCAAAGCCCCTGCCTCAGGCATTTTCGCAGCATGGTATGGTGTAAAAATGTTCATGTACAGATATATTACAAGAGGGTTTTCTTTTAGGCATTATGAGCAAGAGTGGTATCCCAGTCAAATGAAGTCACACATATACAATATAACTCAATTGAAAGACGGTGTTGATGTTTGTCTTTCACATTGCATGTCACTTACGAATCCTGTTCCTTCAAGACCAATACAATGTTATTATTATAGGATTACTGTATGTGTCATGTATATCAACATCCATGCCCACGGGATTCCATGAAATTAAAGGTTGCAGGTGTTCTGTTATACAAAATTCAGATCAAATAGATATACCCACAGATGTAGTAATAAGACTTTATAACGCATGACTATATTAATTTCATAATATAAAGCATTATGTTTTTAACTTGTGCGGCGTGTTGTAGAGGTTGTAGGTGTTTTCTATGAACCATAAATGGGGAACAGGTTTTATGGTAATTTGGCTGCATCTTACACCCCGTCGTGGGGGCATAGATACATCTACTGTACACATTTCAGTTAGGCTACTTCCAGAATGTAAGCTTTAACAAATATGTGACAGCATATCACAATGTGTTGGATAAAACTGTGTACTAACTTCTCAAAAAGCAAACAATTACAGACAGCAGATGAAAATGGGGGGGGGGGAGAGATCCATAATGAGCACAATATTCTACATTAGCCACAGATTACTCCAGACCCTGAGTAAAATGAAGGTAATGTTCGGGGAAATCTACATTACATTGTTTAGCTATAGCAATTAAACACTACACACCATGTGCTTCTATAAAATATTTGTGACTGAAACAGTTTGGTAATTTAGTTATTCTATTAGTTAAGACCGAAAGACTAGCCTCAGTCCTAAAGCATGTCCCATGATACCTAATACTATTCATTTGTAAACCGCAGAATAGGTTAGGAGGTGAGGGCATATCCAATATACTTTTTGTGGTCAGAGTTTTTGTTTCTGTCCAAAAATTGGCATTGAAAAATACCTAATGATGTCAAAATGTCTCTGCTTTACTGGTGGTCTTTGGCTCACATTAGTACGAAAGCCAATACAATTCCACCAAGCTAGTACATTTTTCTGGATTCCTACCAGCGTGGCAGTTTTTTTTTATAACTCACCATTTGTTCTATCTAGGGGCAAGAACATTGAGAAACCAGCATGCTGCACTTTTGGCTCGGTTCATGAATATGTAGATGCAGAAGAAACATTTCAAACAATCATTAATTCTCCAAAAAGTATCCTGGGAAGAATACATTATGAAGAGCAAGCACTGTAAAAAATTATAGTAACCTTTTCGAAACATTTGCATGACTGCTGTTACATTCTCTTTCATTTTTGATGGAGCATGACAGACAAAACATGTAGGCTAGCAGGTACGACATGCAAAACCTCAAGGAATTACATTTTTAGCGCCTTCTAACAATGACAATCACATTAAATTACAATACACACACAGTCACGTTAACATCAAAACAAAAAAAGATGATCATGTCAGGGATAGCTCCCTTATCAACATAACTACTTAAAGTGGTCTCCTTCATGTCATGATAATCCACCATTAAGACGACACTGCTGTGTTCCACTGAATGTACACAAGCTCTTACTATGCAGAGCAGACGATAGAGCATGGTTCGCACCCAATCAACATACTGTATATGGGCTGCACTGGCTGGGCATTTACAGCACCAAGCTGAACCCCAACAGTGTAATGAGGTCCCACGGGATGGCCAGGAAAGACAGCACCGCTGTCCTTAAAGACAGACTGCTACAGACACTGATGTATTACTCAAAGACTAGCACAGAGTCTACCGCCGCTGTTTTAAAAATACATAATCTCCTCAAAATAAAAAAGGAGAGATTAGACACTAGGCTACTGCAAATATTTTCAGATGAGTTCATGCAATATTACAGCACTTCCTATATGAACCTATTTGTGTCTCTACAGGAATTATTGCTGATAATAGTGTTTCTAATTGCTCTATGTGCCGTCATAAATCAATGGCTTCCCTGTAATGGACGAGAGAATGCCATTAGGAGCTTTAGCTCTGAGGTCTGCGGATACCTTCATTGCTCTTCTGGCTCAATGCTAGAGTAGGGTATCATGGTCAGTTATACTGTATCTTAAAGCCACTGCAGATGATATTGCTGCATTCAATTATTATTATGAGCTGAGATTGGGTTGTATGTGTGCATGGTTTGTGAAGGATGATGTTTTTCAATTAGCGATACAAATACAGAGCATGTATTTGCTTTGATTCAACAGCTGCATCAGCTGCAAATCGCTCTGGTGACTTAATTTAGTGGTTTGAATTAGTTTCAACAAAAGCAGTCATTAAGGCTACATTTCAAAAATGTCATGGCATTAGCCATATGAGTAATGACAGGCCTAGTAAAACACACACAGGCACCAGCACACTAGAACCACTAAAGCAAGACACATTTTACATTGTGTCACTGTTACAATATTACCAGAACTTGGTTTCCAGAGTTAACATTTTGTGTGTTGTAAATCCACGCTTATTAAATGACTCCCTCATTACGCCAAGTGACAAAAAATAACAAAGTGTGTGTCAGTTCCGCCCCGCTTGTCCTGTGTATCCCTACCGGACACACGTGTTCACTCACTGATATTTTGTGTCCTTCACAGACATGTCTCTTGGGTCCCCTTGGAACCCTACCCATGCAACCATCCACAATAACCTTCATAGGGACAAAAGCCACTGGTCCACTGCTCCACTGCTCTATTCTTTACATGTGTCACTTTTATATCTATGGCCTTTGTTCATTCTACCTATCTATATGCATGAGCTATCTCAACTGGAGACTGCAATTGAAATGGAAATAATCCCTATTTTCCTCAACTCTGATTCGGAGCAATAACTTTTCCCTCTTTGAGGCAGTGCTGTCACATTGGTTGTACCTTAGAGGGCTCTGCTCATGCTGCTTTGGGCTGAATTCTGGGGTGAACCAATATATTACAACTACGAGTAGATAGTCGCACTTTGACGCAACAAAGACATGTCGCCTATAAATCTCAACAGGCCATCAGAGTTACCATAAATAAGATCATATAAATAAGATCTTTGTTCATTATGCCACTCAACATCCTCTTATTGTTTTTTTATGGTTTATGGGTTTTAATTTGACTATAATTCAAGAAGATTAAAGCAATACTAATGCAGGCACAGGACTGCATAGCACAGTCCTCGTTTTATTGAATATCTCGCACAAAGCAACACAGCCTTGTAAAACCAATTCACTAATAGCCTGCAGCAGAGGAAAAAAAACATGAATGATGTGTAATAAAGCATAGCATAGCAACATAGCAATGAGCAAAAAAATTCCCTTTTCCTCTCAACGATGCCTTGTAACACTGGGATATGAAGCGCTTATAGAAGCCGCTCTGTTGGCAGCACGCAACATTGTCTCTGGCAAAATGTCTAAGCACTGAGAACACATAGGGTCCCTTCAATGACATCCTCCCGTGAATGCTCTGCCCTGGATCTTCACGCCGCCAAAT
Organism: Amblyopsis rosae; assembly: GCA_025399935.1. NCBI lineage: Eukaryota > Metazoa > Chordata > Actinopteri > Percopsiformes > Amblyopsidae > Amblyopsis > Amblyopsis rosae. Next base: position 27,464 of record JAODTR010007173.1, on the reverse strand, counting down.
CTACCAATTTATTAGGGTTAGTAGACCTGCAACGCTCAGTCTTTTTTTAATTTATTGTAAATTTTTGGTTTGTATTTTCAACAAATATGTCTACTGCACGTTTCGATTCATCCGATCGGTCTGCCTGGTATGTAGGAGCCATGAAGAGAAGGAAGAATAGGTATACGCAAGGAGGAACCCTCGCCAGGATTGGACTGGCGACTGACTCCCACCCCCTCCCTCCTCGGGGGGGAGGGGGGGAGGGGGAGGCACCCCTGAATGCGTGAGATAACATTGACCCCATTGCAGGATTGTCCTTCAGCCTCAACTTTGCAGATTAATTGTCCGTGCAGCGCGAGTGCAGCCATTGATCATGCCAGCCCAGTGGCTGCCAATGATGCAGAGGCCTGTTTAATAAGAAATGAAAGGTAGATTGTGATGATCAGTGCCGCTTATATTTTAATCCCCCCCTCCTCTTCCTCATCTCCGTATCCAAGGCTACACGGAGGGCAATCTCCATAGCTGATCAAAGTTACCGCAAAAAGAGCCGGTAAACACGCACATTGCCATGCCCAGGCAGTCTGAGATTGTGGCGATAAATGAATATTTCATAAGCAAACACATTTCCAGAACATACCGGGCTAGGCTGCCTGTCACAGAGCGAAACATGAAAGAGGAGGGCTCAGTTATGACGCCACAGCCACTCTCGACTCGCCCCGCGGCACAGCGAAATGGCGGACGTCACCGTAATTGCTTGTAGCTCTGGAGCCTGAGCTGAACCTCAATTAGAGCCATATACGTGCTATGCTCCTCTCCTGCCAGTGCCAGCCACACAGTGAGACACAGTCTATTGTCTCAACACTGGGTATCAGCGCCATGTTTGACATAATTAGAGTTTATGTTGTTTACAATCTGAAGCTGTGGATTAGTGTAACTGTTCACTCAGCTATGGCCCGGGCTCATCACAAAAGTGTGTTTCTGTTGTGCATCACTGCCTGAGAGCCTACTTTATTCAGAAGGATGATAACAGAGCTTCATAAACAGGAAATGAGCCTTTCGTTTTGCTTTTGTTGTCTGATATCTGTAGACGCAGTTCCTCACTGAGCATATTTGGCCAGAAAGGTATTGAAAACATCACCGTCATACAGTAACCAAAGCTATGTTGGACTAAAAATGAAACAGGAAACCAACAGGAAACAAATGCTTCATCTTTGGTCAGTCTGTTAGGTCAGTCATTCTGGAGAAATCTTGTTGATCAATTAACTCTATCAAAATAAAGACACATCTTCGTGCAATGCCATAGGGTGCTCACTCAGAAGCTCCACCCCACACATTGGAAACACATTGCCATGGATATAAGACTCAAAAATATATACAGATAAGACCAATTTGTTTGTGTTCCCATTAACAGTAGAAAGCTATGGCTCTATAGAAACACAGGATTCTTTTTTCACCATGCACTGACATCGGATAGCTAGGGTACGAGAAGAGTAGATATTCTCTGAAATTCTCCTCCGTTTTAGGAGGTGATGTTTGACAAAAATGGGTTCAAGGAGCACTACAGTACTGTATGTAGCCAAACATCATCTATCTGGCCACTATAGATCATACTGTAGGTCTCTTAATTTTGAGATTGTAGTATTGTTTGGTCACCCTCTTGGTTCCAAGATAAAAACACAAGCAAAAGTGTATTCTGTTTGAATAAAGAGTATGGATATAGCCTAGTTTACGACTCTAATACTCCCAGTTATACCAGTGCGTGACTCCATCTCCAGTAGCTAGAACTGTAGCTGGGAGCTCAATCCAGACTGAATCTTGATACTGCTTTACATGGGCTGAAACTGAGAAGTCAGGTGTAAATAGGGCCACAAAGAATGGGTTCACTGTCTCTCTCCTTTGCTGTTTAGCTCACCCCAATCTCACTCCTGTGCAGGATATCACACACACACACACGCATGCGCACACACACACATGCGCGCTCACACACACACACACACACACACACACACACACACACACACACACACACACGTAAGGAGATATACATCTGACAGAATACAAACCCACAGCTGTGTGCACAGACAATGCTGAAATTGCTCTCACCCACATCTTCAAAGGCACCGCGCCCCTGCTTTGGCAGGTATCAGTACGAATATGAAAAGCACACAGTAGATTTGAAAAGCTAAAGGCGCAGGTGTTCCTAATTTAATGTCAGTGTGATTGACTGGATTTCATTGTGTGCATAGGCTGTGTCCTGCTGACACGTGACATTATATCTGTCGTACATCGTCGTATGTTGACGTAGAACGAGAGAGTATAACCATTCACACAGTTAACTAGGCTGTGGGCACCACACACTAAGTTATGATGAATGTGCTCGCTCGTGTGTACAAAGGCTTCCTTGTTTCTTGCATTTTGCAATCTAAGTCATTAAAAGAAAAGGACGAGAGCCATGAAATGTGTCAGGCGGCTGCTGCATATTAAGTGGTGAGAAGCTGGCCGACATCAACCTGCTTGGAGATGGTGGACACTGTGCTTGTCCCAATACTGGCCCTTGCTCAAATTGTTTGGTGAGAAGCATTCGACCTACTTCTGGACACAATGCAATACTGCCCTGAATACAGAGAGGCTCAGGACCCCGTGTTATAACAAGTGCCATTAGAGAGTCTTATATTTGGCCTGGGAATTAGTCTTAAGTGGCCACCTGACCTGGTGTGGTGTTCCCTCAACATGTGATTGGTTCAACATTCAGAAAGGTGCTGATTTTTTATTAGTTTTCACTTACAGTGATTTCAATTTGAAGTGAAGCAGACTATGTTAGGAATATTGCTTAAGGATGCTTAGCCTACGGATATCCAGGGAGATGCCCCCCTTTCAGAAGTTATGGTAATATTATACGAAACACGTTCAGAGAAAAATATGCAAGCCTAAAATTAAGAAAATTACCACCAAAATGAATAAAGAAAAAAGAAAAACTGAAACATGTTCATGTTTCTTGGAATTCCCTCAAAGGCATCTTCAGCATTTATAGAAACGGTGCACCGTGCAGTATAATTGATAGTACGATACAGATACATTTGCATATACTAATTACTGTATTCACACAGAGAGGATTACAGTAATGTTTGTCAGAATGTGACATGTATGTAGTTAACTTTCTGTGTGCAATTGCTAAATATTTCCAAAGTATAGCATACAGTATATGCTATGCTGACCACTGTATACAGTAGTTGATTGAATTTGAAATTACATGTTATTTCTATTGTAATGTGTGTCATGAGTTACAGTAGGTGGATGATCTGCAATGCACTAAACTGGAACTGGTCTTAAAATGTAGGCCTAGGAGAACTGAAGAAAAACTATGCATGATCAACATTGCAATGTTGCAATCTTGACAACAGGGACTCAGCAGTAGCAAGAGCATACAGTACATGAAAGCACTTGAATGGAAATGCTACAGGTAATCTGTAATTCTCTGGAGCATTTCACCCTGGATCAAAGTATTCCAAATCAGTCCTGGTTATTCCTCTGGAGTAAAGGGGGAGGAAAGCAAGAGTGAAGCACTGTTTGAAATTGTAGACCAGCATCCCAATGTTATACTACTGCAGGCCTATTATTTGCCTCTAGGATTAGCACCCATGGTAGCCTACTCGACAGTAGACTAGATGTGTCTGTCGTGTGGTGTGGATGTGCGCATCCCTGTCTAACCCACACACCGCGAATGCTACTACATAAACCATCAATGGAGCATATAAATGTATAACAGTCAAGATTGAACTGCAGATTTTATGTAAATGTAGCCTATCATATTAAATGAATGCGAAATCAAAAGTAGTCGCCGACTGAGAGCCACTTAGACCAGAATACAGGCTACAGATGGATATTTTTTCCAACCATAGAAATATTGCAAACTAGTGAATAAATGCCCGGATTATACATTGATATTGACACAGCCACATCCGTACCGTAATTACAATTTTTCTACTTTTCATCAAATAACTTTTGACTCATAGCCTACAACGCACCAAGAACAGAAGACCGCGTTAAACAGTTCATTTCATGGTCACTTCACCCGTCACGCATCTCAGTGTCAACTTGAAAGAAGTGCATTCATCATCATCATCACATTTTAAGAACTAAGATCCATATTTGCATCACGATAGATTTAGCATGGTTTTGTAAATCACGCGAAAGCAAATGTGTAAACGTACCGTTACGTGCAATTCATGTCGTGGAAAACCTTCGCAAAAGTTGAATATTCGACCCACTGGAAGAGCAGAAGAGAGGTTATCGCTCCGTAGGCAATTGGTGGGATGAAGCAGGAATGCTTTCCTCCTGGATCCAGTCGCTGCCCCCAGTAAAAGTAATAGGGCTGCTTCCTCCACAAAGACGTCCAGAGCAAAGGCACCCTGTCGCAGTCAATAGCTTTTAGAAACCCATGGCAACGAAAAGAAAAACCGTGCACAACTTCTCAACGTTGTGACCGGGTTAAAACGCCCTCAATGACAGCAACATTATTCTGAGCACAGAATGGGCAGGTTTTTGCAGGGGCGGGTGGGGGTGGCAACAAAACTCTTAGCAAGGATGCTATTTGAATACGGGATAGGATTAAATAATTTCGCTTTTATAGTTTTCACCCATACATTTTCAATCGTTTTTTTTGTTTTTTTTGGCACATATAGGCAATGGAAAGGAAATCGTGTAATTGACATAGAAAACGGCTAATTATTAGTAAGCGTTAACCCTTATAGTATATAAACGCAATTCATTAAACGTATAAATGTTTTCCCATTTTATCACAATGTGGACCCACTCACTGTAATAGGAACTATAGTCTCAACGGGGATGTGTGATTTCAGCACCTCTGACAGCAGCCAAATCGTTAGAGCCGTAGCTGTTCCAGTCAAGCATGAGGTCAGGTACCAATCAAATTAGTCCCTAACCTCAAGCCAATAAATGGGCGTCTATTCCAGGAGATGCTGTCACTTGTGTTGTGTTCAATGCTTCTTGATGTTAGTGATTTTGTTTTTACTTCTTAATTTTCCTTCTTCTTGTTGTGTTCTTTGATCAAATAAACCCATTGATCATTCAGTATGCCTTTCAAAGGTGTGATCCCCAACTCATCAAATAACCTTAGATATCCAAGACCACATAATTCCCACAAAGAAGACAACATATTGACTAGAATCTGAATAATGTGATTATGAGTATTATTGTCCCACTGACTGAATTACATAATGGCCATGAATGGGTAAAAAGTGAAACAGGATCTTGTTTGGTCAGGCCCTCCCTCTCACGCTGAGTGCTTTATCAGATCAAATGAGATTTCTCGGTTTTCCAAGAGCATCTGCTTGGGTTTTGAACCTCAACTTCTTCACCATTACATTTGCCTGCTGTATATTAAAAGCCCTAATGCGCATAGCAGACCTCAGCACACCAATGGTCATGTTACATACTAGACACAATTATTATCTTGTGCTAATGATCTAAACACTAACCCTGCATTTTTATTTTTTGTGCTGTACTGTAAGAATCACTTGTTTCTAGTTTTGAGAATGTTCTTTATCTACAATAATACGTTGTGACAAATCCTTTATGCTTGCTGACTCTTGGCTGCAAAGACCCAAGTTTACCTCATTAATTCCTCATGTCTCATTAAGCTGTTGATAATTTATCGTTAATGTATTGTTTATGAGCCCATCTTATTCAGGAAGGTTGTAACATAATACAGAGTATAATGCTGGACATGACTTCAGATTTTAGTAGTGTAACGTACATTCGGAAAAGCCACACCTTTTTAACAGACATTGTACACTTTAATAAAATCTGCAGTTGTAGATTCAACTGATGCATTGGTGCCAGTTATTTTTCCACTGTTACCTTTGCCTTGGAACTGACAGCTCCTCCACCCCACATTGGCCCACATGTCGGATGTGGTGCTGTGCCTGCATTTTAATTGGACAGTAGAAACACTGTAGATGTATAGATACATGTATGAAGCAATCATACCCCACTTGCCAGACAGGGCATCACCTCATTATGTGACTGAGAATGTTAAAGTTGGACCAGGGGCAAAGCATGAACTGTTGTGGGGTTGGGGAAACAGAGGGTACCTCTGTCAAAGGTGTCAAAGTTCATGGGCATATAGCGTGAATGAGTGCCCCCCTCAATCTTCCCGCTTCCGTCTTGCCGATGTGTTTCCCCGTCTCTCTCTCTCTCTCTCTCTCTCTCTCTCTCTCTCTCTCTCTCTTTCTGCCTTAGGATATCACTGTGGGGCAGAAATCCCCTCATTGACGTCTGCAGGGCTGCATAATGAGAATAAATGAGCTGGAAGTAAATATGCAGGCTGCTAGTTGCTTGCTGCTCTATAGCAGTCAGCCCTTTGGCTTTCATCAAAAATTAAGATGGATTGTGTTGCCACAAAACAATGTTGCACAGCGTTTTATTTATGCAAGTGTTTACATGCATGTGTTGTGTGATGGGAAGATTGTGTTGTAGATTGTGAGAAAGCTTGCTAAATTCAAACTTAAGTGAAAACACAAACACCTTTCCCTTCAATGCCATGTTACCTCAGAAGCTCTACTCCAAAAGCGTATCAGTTAACAATCGCTTACTATACCTCTAATGTGGTAGTGTTGTATTGCCATTGCCATTAAATCATGTTTAAGATGCACATTTTTGCAAAACATGGAAACGCAATGTTAATTGCACACTTGTATTCAAAATATGTGCATGTGCTACTGTGTGCTCTGCATTGCCCCTTCTGTTGGTAAAATCAGCTACACTTAACCAAGTTAAGTCTTTTCTATTAGGAAAAAATTGGTTATATTATCTTATATGTTTTGGCTTGTTATTGTATGCTAATTATACAGGCAACCAGCAAACATGTTAGCTGGTATTCATCACAGTGAAAGGAACAGCGCTCAACCTTGTAAACCAGGCTGGGCTCACTCATGTGGATCACTAGCTGCTCTCTAGAAAGCTTCTCCCTCCCCCAACATCTCATTTAATCTGTAGCTTCTTGGGAAACAGCTTTTTCTGCAACACAAGCACTGTGACTTTATAGATACTACACTTAAGGGGAAAGGCATTAGCCTACAAGAAAAGATCAATATAAAATAATAATAATAGGGGCCAAAAGATTTTGGCATGCATCACAGGAGCTCTAAAAAGAAATATTTATGAACATCACCATGGAATACATTAGTAAATGTTGTGGTGTTTGATAAGTTACAGTACATCAGACAACGACCTTACACAAATGGATTCACAGTGTTTGAAAAATATGAATATAGGGCAAAACAAAATGTGTTCATAAACAATCTTCAAAAATTTTCTCATTCCCACAATAACTTGTCGGGATGGATTAAACTCCTGCTTGTCAAGTGTAAAGTAAATGTAGAGAAAACACAAATATAATTTAAATAGGTTTTCTCTGAGCTGCATAATGTTTACCCACAACAACTGGTCTATAAACATGAAAGAATCCTTCACAAATAAGAGAAAGCTGCCATTCTGATTGCTTACAAACACACACACACACACACACACACACACACACACACACACACACACACACACATATATATATGCACACTCACAAGCGCACGCACACACACACACACAATAAACAATAACAGAACACATATGGCATATTGTATGCAGGCACAGACACACAAAGTGGTTCCAAATGAGTTTGCACATGTTCCTCTTCTGTTTTTCATTCTCATCTGTACTTTTCATTTTTACTATCATGTCACCTAAATAACGTTGACATTATTAGAGTTATTATTTTCTCCCATTGGCATTTTTTTGCAGTAAATTTCAGGTATACTATAATTGCTCATCTGTATGTGGGTTCATTTTCAGCTTTTCAACATTGGTTCTCTTCTTAGCATTGAAAAATACAGTATAGTATACTTTTCATACAACTGTTTTACTTATAGCATTTAAAGACAATCTTTTGAGACAATGTGTGGGTGCCTGATTGATACATTCATCTGCTCCTGAAAGGGCTAGGCTGGCTCTTCTTTTCACTGAGAGATTATAGTCTGGAAACCCTGATCACTTTAGCATTCGCAGAGCCACCATGGATGGTGGCTCATTCAGCAACCACTGTTGGTGGCTAAATACAATGATGTTGAAGCATTTGTTTAAAAATGGTGGTAGAGCTGTAAAGCGATACAAACCATTGCAGATTGGTTAAACGCTGTTCAATAGTTTCAAAATGAACCAGAGTAGGAGGAAACGACTGTGAACACATCCCAATGGAGCGTGGACAGACCTATTCACATAGTGAATATGGCCTGGTTGCACCAGGCTAAAGGGCTACGCCCAGTCGGAGGCATCAACTGCAAACAATTTTTTGTGTACACGATTCTTACAAAAATATTTTATTAGACAGACCATAAATGTGCTGTAGTAACGTTCTGTATGGCACCTAAGGGTCCTCCAACTGGGGAATGTAAAGGCTCATTTCTGCATTTTTCTTAAATGCTCTAGGCTGTATTGCGGAAAATCATGTTGACCATTTTCACTGAGCAGTGTTGTTCACACAGCATACAGTAATAACCCTAGGGGCAGTGTGATTCATCATGTTCAAGGGCTTTACCACTTGAGCCACAGAAAGACCTCCATCGTTCAGTTCTCTCCAACTCACATGCAACAAACGGTGAAGAGGAGAGAACCTTTTTCAGGAGAATGGGGGGATAACATCTGCAGCTACGCTGTTGCCCCTCCCAGCAATACTGCCGGTGCCTCTAGCGCAACTACCGTTCTCAAATGGTAATTAAGTTCTGCAGCAGACTGGCGGAGGGCGTTTTCCACCGGCAGGTTGTAGTGCGCGTAGGCGCGCTCCCTCCCCAGAGACCAAACCTGCTACGAGAGGGAGCTCCATCATCTGCCTTGGTGAAATCATCTAATGAGTTAAACAAGGAGTAGCCCCTCACCCGATAAAGACTTGGAGATTCCAGTGTGCCTGCGTGCACGCAGCTATAGGATGAAAGCTGTTTCCATAGCAATCCCAGTATTGCAGCGGTAAAATCTGACGGATGCCAAAAGACTGTTAACCATCCATTTTCAAAACAGGAAGAGGGGATATGCAGCTCTTTACCAAACCACTGATTCAGTGTAGTGCGTGTGTGTGTGTGTGTGTGCGTGTGCATGTGCGTGTGTGTGAGAGACGCACACCGCCGACTGTGTATGACCGCTGAGACGAACGACAAAATAAATGTAACCATTGAAGTGAGGTGCCGTATCAACAGAAACCTAGAATATTTACAGATGAGATAAAAATCTACAGACAGGGGATTAATCATAATGTAAAAGCATCCATGGCTATAAAATGCCGCAAGGGCCATATTGAGTGCCTTTCACAATGATGTTACACACACATATTAGACACCACGAGCAGTGCAATGATCCAAGCAATGCTGGATAAGATCTATGTTTCAAATATGAGGTAGCATGAGAAAACAGCAGAGTGCATAAACGGGGACAGTATTCGATCTACAGAAGAGGGGATGCCCTGTGCTGGAATTTACCATACCGTAATTACATTTAACAGTGCATGGATGCAACACAATGAATGTGTGATCATGCAAGTAATTGCTCTTCTGCTCGCGCGACATTCAGCGGCAGACAGACTTTTTTAAATCTGTTTTCCGTGAATACAAACAAAACTTTACATTTGTACAGTGTGTCTATTCTAGCAATTCTAACAACACAGTCAGAATTGTAATAGGAAAAATACCATGCAGTGCTGGTGTTACAAGTCTATCATACTGCATTCTCACCAGCCAGGGAAGAAGCACTGTTTACTAAACATGCTGTATAAAAAGAGTGGACTAAGCAATGCATTTGGAGGTGGTTCTTTCTTTCTTTAAATGTACTCCAGACCTTTTATTCCCAGGAGATGTTCATAAAGCTGTAATGGAATTGGGCCCACGGGATAAAAAGGGGTGTTCTTATGTCTGTTTCAATTAAATGTCTTTGGGAACCATTTTAGGGGTGACTGCATGCGTGCTAGGACAAACATAGCCCATGGGGGAAGAGGTACAGATCTGTCTACTAATCAATAACAGCAGTTCTGGTATCCAAGACCTGAGCCCATTGGGCTAATTAAAAAGGAGTAAAAAGAAGCCATTTAGTAGTAGTGTTTATTTAGTATGTTCTTTAGTATGTACTGTAAAAGTGTTCATTTGAGTTGTAGTGGAGAAAGTAAACAGTAAGGTATTCGAGTAATGTAGGCTATAGGCTACAAAAAAAAGAAGAAAAAGAAAGATATTCGGCAAACAGAAGACCCTACAGTATGATCAATAACATGACATTTACAGTGTGACGAGTGACATTTTCAGTAAATTGCTAAATAATTACTCCAATTAGAGAGTCTTCCATCTGTTGCATGCCTCACAATGAGCTCTTCTTCTGGACAAAGGGTTCTGTACATTGGAAGTGTGCAAAGGAGATATGCGTTACTCTGAAATAAATGTGCTTTAATTAAACATAAGCAAATCTGAGGTTCAAGGCCCATGGCTGCTACAGCATATCTGCTATAATCACACCGTGTTCCCGCTAGTGTCTCTGCTGTTCTCTGGCTATGTAGGGAAGACATCCTGGATCTTGTTACCCGGGCACTGTGGACAGATGATCTGTAGGGGTCATCATCGCATTAGTGAGGGGAGGGGGGGGGGGTGGGGTAGCAGCTAGGCTCCGCGCAGGAAGCCCAGCGCCGCTCATTCAGGCCTGGATGATGTCAGCCTGACAGAGAACAGACAAGGCCATGCGAGTGTCTGGCCAGAACGCCTCCCTTCCTCTCCTCTCTCTGTGCATGTTTGCCACCCTCCCCCGCAATCTTGCCTTTTCATCTTCGTGCATATGCTTTATTATATCCGCTGTTCCCGTGACAAATACAGTATGTGTAAGTACTGTGTGTTGCCTGATGAGACAGTATTATTACCCCATTACCATTGTTCAGCAGTTAATAGCTGGGAACAAAAATTGAGTTGGAAAGTCCTTGTACGTGTATTAGTCACCCGCAAAGAGCAGCCAGTGAATGGGGGCCTTTAAATACTCCTCAGTGCCATGGAAAGAAATGGCGGGCTGTGTTGCCATGGAGATGTGAGCTACAGTACGTGGAATGCAGGAAGTCAATTAGCAATCCCTCCGCATCTCATTTAATATCGTGAACAGCCACACAAATACTGGGATTTATTTTGCACTGGATTGAATTATTTTTACAAGCATCCACGGGCTTCTTCTTCTATGTGCTTCAATGGACAACGTTCAGTTAACAATCTGCATCTGTGGCCTGTCACCATGCGTGAGGGGGTTGGCAAACCAGGGCTCCCTTTGAACGCTCTAATGCAGCCATTGTAGATCTCAAATGAGGTATGATGTTGTCTCCAGTCCTCCATGTGTTGGAGAGCAGCGCACCGCCACAAGGCCTATCCCGCCTATAAATCTGACTGAAACAAATAAGAAGACCTATAGACATAGGCTACACATAGGCTATATTGGCCTGGTGTGATTTGCACGCGCTTCCAAAAATAATACAGAGACTTTTGTTTGCTTTCTGTCTTCCAGCTCCGTGTCTCTGGGGAGTCAGGATGTAGCGGGGGCCCCACCGCAGCTAAAGCATCTCCATGCACTGCAACCCCATGCAGCACGGAGCGATGCCAAACATCGTAGCCTAATCCTAATGCTGCGCATACACAGTACACAGCATACAGTAGCCTACATTACCCATAAAAGGGGGCAACGAAGAGTGATATATTGATTCAGTGAAAGCGGTGAGCCATGTTAACCAGCAGGAGACGATACATCACAGCACATATAAGGTCACGAGTAAGCAGAATGCAAATGCGCTGCCTGTGTCCATTGTCACTGCCCTGACCGGCTTCTTTGTAGACCTGATGAAGAATCCACCAGCCAACTCCATTCACGTGGGGGCTGTGGGGGCTGATGCCTGGCAGCACAGTGGCTTCACATCATTGTGTCTGACAGGCAGATGACATCAGTATGCCCTCTGGGGGCTCCGGGGAAGCGACATCGCTTGCTCATCAAGCAAAATAAAGGAGGACTTTGATGGTATCATCTCGGAGTCCCTTCCCCCACCGCAACCACGGCTGTCACTCTGTCGGGAGAGTTTCATTTCCCAGTAATCGAGTTTCTGTCTCGCTTTTCTGTGTTCAGATGAAGCTACGATGAACCCCCAAATGTAACACCACGACCCCCCCCACCCCAAACACTCACATCTTCCCTTAGTGCCAGCCATACTGTATAGCCTCTCTCTCTCTCCCTCTCTCTCTCTCGCTCTCTCTCTCTCTATTCTATTACATTTTAAATTATATTGAATTAAAAAACTTGAATTTATTCTGTGACACCTAATTTACAAAAACATGAAATAAACCAAATAGTGCGATGGTGGCAAGAGGTTACAAATGTTGTACTGTCCCACATTGTAAGTGAAATTATGCTTTAAAAGGCTTTCCGAAATGTTTCCCAATGTTTTCACAGCTGAATGAGCTGAGAGACATGAGATGGTGTTACCTGTGGAGAAAAGCTGAGCTATTATCATATTGTGTGTGCTCCAGGGCATCAGTGCCTGGAAAAATGTATATTTGTTCCAGCTCTCTTCTCCACAATATCTCTCGCTCTCTCTCTCGCTCTCTGTGTGTGCATTAGTCTCTCAACATGTGCTTATTTCTCACAATGAAGCGTAATGAACAGTTATTGAAAAACATTGCAGTTGTATCATGGTTTAACCGTATAAAACCCTTTTGCGTCAGTTTGTATTGTAGCTGACTGGTTTTAGCCCCCCCTTCCCGGACCCTCCCCCCAATACAGTGAAACTGCAAATTTTCTAGTGGCCTTTTATTGTGGCCAGCCTAAGGCACACCTGTGCAATATGCTGTCTGATCTGCATCTTGATGTGCCACACCTGTGAGGTTGGTGGATTCTCTTAGCAAAGAAGAAGTGCTCAGTAACACAGATTTAGACAGATTTGTGAACAATATTTGAGAGAAATTGCCTTTTGTGTACACAGAGAAATCTTTGAGTTCAGCTCATGATGAATGGGGGCAAAAACTAAAGTGTTGCGTTCATAATTTTGTTCAGTGTATTTCTCTACATAGTTTTTTCAGCTGGAATGGGTTTTCTGTTCTGAAATTTGCATTTGCCTGGGTATAATCGTTTGGATGTCAGTTTAATCTTAATTTTGTATAAAACTACGTGCATATGTTTACAGTATATGTGTCCTTATTTATAACTACGCTTGGGAGAATAGCAAAGTGCATGATGGTGGATTGTTGGATATCTGAACCTAGATTCCCGTTTTGATCCTTCAATCGCTACTGTCCTCGAAGCCCTTGCAATCAGCTTCAAACGTTGTGTTCTGCTGCCCTCAACTGGCAAAGTAAATAATCACATATTAAGGCCACAATTTTATATGGTTGTCTTGTCGCCCTCACCTGTACAATTTTGGTACAACACATCTTCAAAATAATCCCCTATTCAACTATGTAACATTCCTATATAATAGGCCTAGACTACTTGTCTGGATTCTATTGAAATATGTGCATTTATATGAATTTGCATACTAAAGACTATATATACTTTTATAATGATATTATTCAGCAATGATGTGGCTTCAAGTGATGACACATCTAAATATCATCATCATGTGTATGATGGTTTCACCTCAGTTAAACTGGCTTCCTCTTGATTTGCCGCAGGGGGCTCACCATTATATTCCTACAAATTTCTCTTAAATATAAAATTTATGTATTTTTTTGTAACATGTCAGCAGGGGGCATTACAACTGGGCAAATGTGCCAAGTGATTTAACACTAGTGAAGCATTCCAAAAGCACTGATGTTCACACCCTTGAGCAATGATCTTACCTTTCATCGTCCTGATATAAATGTGGTTGTTAGAGCAAGCTCCCATATGTGTTGAACAAATCATACAAACAGGGGAGTTATTGGACTGTGGTTGTTATTAATGAACTGTAGACATGCTATCATCATACTTTATAGTAGCAATAAAGACTATCCCAAAGATTTGCAAAGATATATGCAAAGTAGGCTAGTTCTGGTCAGTGATCATTTGGTAATTCATCCTGTTTTATACACTCTGTGCGTGTGCGTGTAACATAAATTAATAAATATAAAATCCTGGCAACCCTGTCCCGGGGAGAAATGGGTCATAAAAAGCATAGAGTATATACGCTGACTGTTTGGTTTCTTTTTAAAGAAAAAGTTCTGCATTTACTATTCCCCAGGGTGTTTAAGCAACCATAGCCATGTCTGAGCCGGTAACATAGATATGTCTATGTACCCCCCGCTCGCCCCCACAGCGCACTAATGCTAATTCCCTTGAAGAAGTTGTCCAAACTCCATTCTCTGCGACTGAAACTTCACAGCAGCACAGTCTCCTGCCATGCACCAATGCCACTCTAATCTACCAGCCCATGCCATCTGCCACCAGATACAACATTTGGCACTCATTGCTCAATGGGGAAAATCTAAGTTTGCAATTCATAGCTCTACCCATATTGACCATTTTAATCATGCCGGCTGAGCAAAAATGACAAAAGAGATTTCTATTACGAGATACCTGTTTACAAAGTTCCACATTATCACCAAGGATTCAGTCGACTGACCCTCAGCACATGCCACCCAGACGAAGAACCTGACCCTCTTGATGAGTTGTATGCAACACACCTGAACACCACTATGCACCTTTCCACAAATTTCAATGATGCCAAGGCAGTTTAAAAAGCAACATTTCACATTATAGATTAAACAACTGGACAGTGCACAAGAGACATGATGTGGAACAAAGAGAAAACATACATTTCTAATCACAATCTAAGAAATGAATGAAACATAGGTCATATAACCCCAGTTGACAGTACAGTGAATAAACCCTTACTGTATATCCTAGTCTGGTCTCGTCAGGTATAAAACCTCATATGTATGCAACATACAGTGTTGTACATAATAAAGATCCAAAGGAACTTAAGAATTCTGAAACCCATGTTTGTTTTGAAATACACTTCTCAGGTCAGATTCCTCATTAGTACCAGTTGGTTGTAGTAAATGTATGGGTCCAAAATGGCTGGCTCTATGAGTTCTCCATTTGCCAAGACTATGTGCTCAATATCATAACAGCAACATTCTTTAAATACAATATAATTTCAGTGTATGCATTGTACACTGAAAGCACACGCAAGCCTTTGAGCAACACTGCCCTGACCGTAAAGCTCCTGGTCTGTGGTGTAGTAGTGGAGGAAGTACAGTACATGGGTGTGTTCAAGTATCAAGTGCGTTAGTGTGGGGTTTATAGAGGGGCTACTAGGGTCTGTGTGGTTTTGAGCATAACACTGGCCCGGAATATGATCTCTGAGTGAAGTCATGGTGTTTTTAACATCAGTATTATAATTTTTTGGGTGGTTTAGAGTAGGTATTTACTTAATTTTCCATGATCTAATAATAATAATAATCATAATAATCATAATAATCATAATAATTCACATTTATTGACTTTCTAGTATAATGACTTTTATGAAAGGCAGCCAGGTGTTCTCATATGACATTCAGGTTTGGTTTAGCGGGCCACTACTCTATAAATACCTCAGCAAAATGTAGTTACCAACAGTGTGCTATTCACAACACACATCTGGTAGTGGGAAACAAGACCAAATCAAAACAGAAGCCACAGAATCTCATACGCAGGAGCTTGTAAGGAGAATCGGCAGGAAATAAAAAAGGAACGCCTATTTTACTGTATATTATATTCTGTTTTGGAGAGTTACTGCATGCATCAAGGGCATTTGTATAGGCTTTGTGTACTGTATAGTGTCTGCAGACATTTTAACACATACTTGCCCTATTTTCTATTTTCATGTTTTAAAATGGTCAACATAAAAACAACTTATATTAGTAATATATGTTAGTAATATATGTGTTGCCAATAATGCTTTAATCTGCCATGTAAATAAGATACAGAGTGATATACTCTTCAGATTTGCCTGAAGGTAACAATAGAGAATGCTGGAATGGGCTACAAAAGCCTTTGCAAAAGACTTCAATCCATCCATGGTCATGGCAGAATGAAGGAGGGAAAGCGATGCAGTGGCAAGTGGGTGTGCTGTGAAGATCACTGCGAGAGTGCAACATACAATTCTCAAGGAGCGTGACTGGGTAGGAAGACAAAGATAAGGATCTTCAGGCATCTCTTGACCTTGCCAACATCTGTTGTTCACGAGTCCACAATAAGAACAGCACTGAGCAAGGAGAGAATACCAATCTACACACGCATACGAACACGCACACACGCACACGCACACGCACACACACACACGCACACCAACACACACACACACACACTGTTTGTATTTCAGAGTGTCTAGGTCAAATCGTGGTCACCTGCATGTTGCACTACCTGAAACAATAAGCAGTTAATACAGAAGGTTAAAGGTAGCTTAGGTAAATACATGTTATTGCAATTTGGCGATGTCAATGTGATGGTGAAGGAGATGACCAATTTAATATTGGGATATTGCATAAGCTTTCCTCCAGTGGCCTCAAGACCCCAAGAAATGCACATACTTATTTGTATTGCTTCATGACTGACCTCTAGTGGTTCTGCAAACTACAATTTGCAACAATAACAGTTTTAATAAAAAGACACAAAGCAATGTTTGGAGGAGACAAAACCACTGGAACACCAAAACCTCTGCTATGTGATAACATGAAGTCTGGTGGAGGGAGCATCATTTGTTTTGTTTGACTGCCTCAGGGCTTGGACAACTTGTAATTGCTAAGGAACAATAAAAACCAGACTGTATCAAGAGTTAGAGAGTCATGCACTGCTACACCGACCTTAAACACTCACATACTCCACCGCCCATACTCCACAACAGAATTTACTTAAAGGCATATATATTCTGACTTATATATATAAGTCAGAATTCTGACCTTAAGTGCATACTGTTACTACTGTACATGACCTTAAGTATGCAAGACATGCAAGACATCCCAAAAATATGTAAATGGATAATATGAGGAGGAATGAAACTATTTAGAAGCTAAATAACTGCATATCAGAGACTTTGACATTTTACCACATACAGTATTATAGATGTTTTGTAAAAAATAAATCTAAATCAATAACAGGACCTGATTAATTTACTATACTCGTCATTGACAATTGGTCACACCCAATTATTTGAGTGACAGGAAGTGGAACCCACAGTACCATGGTGCAATGAAAACATGGATCCGTAATACATACTCTGACCTCACAAACCTTGCTTCAGCAAATATTTATTCACAGCATGTGAACAAATTGCATATCCCACACTAGCCCTGCCAACAAGGCCAATCGGCCTCCCAATTATCACTACCTTCAAGACCACTTTGGGGCTGTAGTCTTTAAGAAGGGAAGCAGTGAGCATCAAAAGGTCTTTTTGTGATGAATTGGCACAGCCAGTTTAAAGTGGCTGGCATGCCCGCAGGGAACAGGGGCAGTGGTTAGGGAGCACTGGTCTTATAGGCCAGGGCATCGCTGGGGAATGCTGTTGACAGTCTCCAGCCTCATTAGCAGACTAGTCCGAGGCCGCTTGTTGCTGTGCATTCTGGTGGAATGTGTTTCCAGCCAAGCACTGCGAGGGATCTGAAGCCTGCTTGTGTGTTGTGACCGTCTCTGACCAAGAGCTATAAGCTATAAGCCAAGGCCCTGTTTGTATCACTGCACTGTTTTGACATTAATTATACTTCGCTGTCCATAGCCAACCAGAACTTCCTGTGCGGTGCCTTAAGCGCCCGCTGTTAGTTTTCAAGTCCAATTATGCCACTTTGTGGAAACAAACGTACAACTTCTATCTAGCTACGGAAATTTCATTTATAACAACAGTCAAAAACTAAATGTCCCTTTTAATATGGTTTAACACGACTATGGGAAAAAATAGCAAACAAGCTGTATACTTCCACTGGCCATGCACTATGCCTGATGCCTGATGCCTATCCATGTTTTGTGACACCAAGGGTATTGGAACCAAACTGATCTACAGTCAAATGCTGGCCTAGGGCTGGTCATGGCTCTGGCAATGCTCGTGACATCCCGCCACTCAGGTAATATGAGATCAAATTGACTGAGCAATAACATTTCTGTCCTTCAAAAATGACTGTGGTGGGACTGAAGTATATCCAGTAGAGCAGATGGGGGAAAGTGTGGGTTTTGAAGCATCACTTGGGTACTTATTTATCGCAGGCTTGAATAAAATGGGTTGGCATCAGCCAAGCCTATGCTGTCTTTCCTACCTTATAACTGACGCATAACAAATTAATACAGCTTCACTTGAGAGGACACATCATCATTGCAAGAGTAACCTGTTGCCAAAAAAATTTATAGTAAAACAAATAGGGTCTGGAGTTGCTTTTTTCTTTTTCTTTTATGTGAACAATGGTGTTGTGATGCTCCCAGATTGCCGGCGTGAACACAACAATGCTTCACTGCTCCCTGGAGAGAGAAGCATTACTCTATTTACAGCCCTTCTTCTGTCCCTAGAAGTGTCTTGAAAAACAACCTGTGTCATTTGCCAATGGGATGCAGCAGCCCATCTGATTGCAATGCAAGAGCACCTTATCAGGAGTGGGGTTGCGGAGAAGAGCACAGAATTAACCGATAATAGCAGTTCTCTGCTAATCGCAGCTACAGTACAATCCTACACCACATCTTACCTCTGGAATGGGTACACAACAATGGCCAGAAAAATAAGAATTGCAGGTGCTTGGAGGGTGATAAAACATATCCAATAGTTATCGTATACGATGTGGTACTGCACACGCTGTGCAAACGCCTAAGATTGACTAAGCAATTATGTTCATCTTAAATAATAATAATAACAGAATGATCTTTCCTGTTTTTAGAAAATGAAGCACTTTATTATGTTGCTGTTGCTCTAGTAATTATTTATCAGGATTAAATGAGATATTTGTGATGTATGTTAGCCATGACATGATGACGTGCTGCTGCTTCTAATAGAATGTTGACTGTTAACGATCACTGTATGACCGATTCATCTATTGACAAATGCACTAATTGAACGTTGCTTTGAATAAAAGCGTATAATAAATGCTGTCCATGTACATCTATTGCAATGAAATTGATATTGTGAATAATTTAACATGCAAATATGTTGTTTTACAATAGAGTTATGGCACCAAGGTTTGACAGCTAAGGATATATGTTGGAACATTTCCAGACAGATAAAATTATGCAAATATAATAATATATATTATTATTACATGCTGATAGTTTTACCTTAAATGCAGCCATGCATATATTCAGATAATTAATGTAAAATGTACATGAATTATCTGCTGTCGCACACACAAAAACACACACACACACAAATAATTGAATGTCTGATTAAATATGATCTTTTATGTGCATGCATGTATAAAAATGTATTTAGCCTACAATGCAAGTGTTAAAATGGAAACATGGCATTTGTTTTATTCACTTTAAAGAAAACTTTTCATATATATTCAATAAGTGGTGTTACTAGCTACTGCCCAACAGTGTTGGGCAGTAACTAGTTACTAGATACTGTAATATTATTACTTATTACATTAACTATTGTCACAGTTCGCAGGCGGGTGGACCCAAACGCACAACAACAGACAACAGGCAGGCTTGACACGTGTTTAATGATTTGAAGCAAACAGGCATAAAGACACTAAACAAATGATAATGACTCGACAAAGACAGCAAAACACAAGACAGGCTATTGAGTAACATAACAAGGGGCAGGCGAAACTGATTAACAATCAACACAAGGCAGGTACAAAAAAGAAAGAAAGAAAAGTACATTCTTATACACCTAGTGTGGTGACATGTTAACATACAGTTTGTCTATTGAGCTGGCTAAACATGTCATTTCTCTGAAGGACCCAGGCAGGGTAGTGCTTTTGAAAGAAATATAGTAATGTAACGAGTAATGTAACTAATTACTTTTAATACCCAGTAATAAGTAAAGTCATAATATTGCTGTTTGAAGGAGTAATAAGTAAATAGTAACTTATTACTATTCCTGAGTAACTTGCCCAACACTGGTGGTGAAATAGTTCAACAAATCCAATTAATAATTTATGTCACATGACAACAATGCCCATTGTTCATTACATTCTGCAACAACGGTAAAGGTTCTATTAAATTCCAAAGAATAAAGAATAAAGAAAAACATACTGGATAGTAGCTGCAAACCATGATAATTATCATGGTAAGGATATATTTGACTGTTTTCTCAATGTCTTCAACAGGCACATTATACTGTACTAGCCTAGTGGATACAATGTTATCATCAAACAGAACATTTTACATCGGTTCTCAGAAATGAGTCCTGTCTTTTCAGATGGGGGTGATCTCCAAGACATATTGGAACTGGGTCACTGTCATCCTGAAATACTGCCTGGAGATTCAGTTGCTCCCATGGGGTAATCTTTTCTTGTTTAGTAATACAAAGGGAATATTGTGCTAGTCCACTGTTTTGTCCCATTGCCAGTGTGGAACGTTCGTGAAATTGTTAAAGAAACACAACAGTGTATGTACTGTATATGTTTTGATGTGACACTTTTACCTCAGTCTTTCTTGTATTTGTGTGTTGTTTATTCATGATACTCAGAGCAATCAGTCCATACACATGACAGACAACTAAACAAAAATAAAAACAAGAAAATATCAAAAACTCAACAAAACTAACAGACTAATAGGATTTAATGTAATACATTTACTGTAAACAGAAATACAATATGTCCTACATGCACACACACAAAAAAAATAAAAATAATAACAATAATTTGGGAGTTGGAGGAAGAAATATTTTACAGTGTGCATATCAATAAATATAATAGCCAATGGCTCTCTGCTGTGCTTGAAAATCAGACGAATGTGATATCTAGCACAGAATGAAAAGAATTGCTCATCTCAGATGAAAAGGGAATTCTGGACTTTGCCGTATGGGCCAGGTCAGCAGCTTCTTTCCACCAAGCTATGTTCTGTCAGTCCAGGAAACACAAAGAGAATAGACAATATAGCCGACTCAAGGAGAAGTGTGTGGTTCATTTATGTTAGAAACTCCGGTTTCTAGTACAGCTCTGGTCTTCATGTCCAGGTACCAACTACGGTGCAGTGAATGGAAAGATTGTGGCATCTATGGGCCTATCTCTCATAATACAGTGTAGGCTACATTATATCACCATTAGCATCCATTGTCAATAAACTGCACACCGATAACACCAAGTGTAATTATGTGGAAGTACAGTGCAGTTCACTGCCTAAATGAATCATCTCACACCTCACGTTCATTAGAAGCATATTATCACGGGTTGGCATTCGGTCTTTCACAGCAGTGAACCACTCTGCTTTTGCCTGACTGCTTGTAATGGATCTCGACTGTGTACACATTTGAAATGTGTCAAGCCCTATGTCCTTAAGTTGCTCCCTGCAACTCATTTGCAGCCAGCTAGTAACGAGGAATGTGGGCAGCAAACACACCAATTAAGCTGACGTTCTCTTTCTTGCTCTCTTGTCTTTCAACAGCAGTCTATTGCTAGTGCTCCAGTGCCCAGTGAGGCTAAGTTCAAATCAAATCCCCAGGTCCCTTAGAGAGCAGGAGGCAATAATTACTGGCCAACATATTTGATTTACTGTGGCACTGAATTCCCCTGGAATGGTTACAGAATACTTGGAAGACCAGTCTGGGTGACATTATTCCATGCCATTCCGTACAAAGTCATACTTTGGTGGTGCAGTGCATTTTCTGCCTTAATTCACCATCATGCATATTTAATCTCGTGTTGGGTTTGTATTAAATGGATATGAGTGGACCT
Organism: Amblyopsis rosae; assembly: GCA_025399935.1. Taxonomy (NCBI): domain Eukaryota; kingdom Metazoa; phylum Chordata; class Actinopteri; order Percopsiformes; family Amblyopsidae; genus Amblyopsis; species Amblyopsis rosae. The sequence continues at coordinate 5,586 of JAODTR010007173.1, read as the reverse complement.
AGTCAGCTTGATGGAACCTTCAATAAATGGGAGGTATCTGTAATGCATGCCTAACTTCATCTCTGGTGACGGGCATATCGTATGGATGTCTTTGAGAGGGCAACCTTCTGAGACAGACAGGTTGACGACATAATATCGAGGTTGAGTATGAAAGACAAATATGATACCGCCCAGAAAATGTTCTGATTGAATCCTCGCTTGGCACAAGCTGATGTCTGACCCACTCACAAGCTTTAAATATCAGCCAGTCAATAACCAGGGTCAAATAATGAAATAAAATGGCAACAGTGAAATAAATTATGAAGAACGATAACAATGTCATTCTGAAAATATGATACAGACACAAATGAGTCTTGCCTCTTCAAAATTTGAGATCACTATGGAAATTCTTTATACCACAGATCAATCCAGAGGTATAAGGTCAGGCTGTACAGTATCTATTTAAGAGCTCTCCACTTGAACATAGGCCTAGAACACTTTAGTTTCCTTCCATGTCGAAGCTCAAATACTGGTAACATAATACATTTTCTAAATAAGTTGTGCAACACACAAATATTTTATAAAGGCAGAACATAATGTAGAGTCATGTTTCCTACCCTAGTGTGCAGTGATGCACAATGGCTTTTTCCCAGATGTTAAGATAAATTTTTTACATGTTGCATAATACAAATATATATTATTTACATTTACATTTACGGCATTTAGTAGACGCTTTTATCCTAAGCGACTTACATTTGTCAGTAGTTGTACAGGTCATATACCAGCAATTATAAGCAAACAATAGAACAAATGCAGCATAATGTCATTATACCTGTTACCACGTAATCAACCATAGAAAACGCAATAGGTAATGGACTAGCTAATAAAGTTTTTGCCTTAATAGTGAGAGAAGAGCATGAGAAGTAAGTGCAAGACTTATTATTATTCAAAGATGACACTCTTAGATAGGAGAGAGTGCTAAGAGGGGGCGAGGTCGCTGGCCAAGGTACCAAGGTGGATTGTGAAGATATGTGTCTTGAGTCTCTTACGAAAGATGGGTAGTGTTTCCGCAGTTCTGTTGCTGAAAGCTCATTCCACCACTGTGGTACCAAGATGGAGAAAAGGCGAGACTTCTATGAGTCTTGAGGCCTCGTAACGGTGGCATTGCCAGTCGGCCAGCCGAGGTTCTCTTGGAACCGTCCGGACCATTGTTATACATTTAAATGTTCAAGGTGCCTGTAAAATAAATACTATAAAATGTCATGATGTCATTGTTTAGAGATATTTTGGAACCACATACTCTATGACAACATGTGATTTATAATGATGGCAGTTATCAGACACATACAGTATATAAATATATTGAAAGTATTATTATTATTATTTTTTGCCAGCACAAACAAAAAGGAGACATTTGTAATATTCACTGTTATGAGCATCAGGTTCAAAAGCCAACCCCTGCCATGATTATTATAGGGTCAGATTCAATTGCATGTGTAACTTGGACAACTGTGAAGTCATGATTAATGCAGAAAGACTATATACAAGTGTAGCAACATTGTGTATGCTACCATCCAGATGTTGTCTTTTCCAGGTACATCCCTGCATTTTTTACAACATAAAATGTTATTCTGTGTGGATTAAAAGTGCATAAGCACAGTGTGTTTGGCCTGTCTGCAGTCCTGATCTGTTGCTGACTGAGAAATTGTTTAATTTGGCAATTTAATCAGTAATTGAAGATCGGGGGTCATTTGTATCTAAACATCTTCATGTTCACTACTGTCCCATCCTTTTCAGAATTGAAGTTGTAAAACATGGAATGGAAACATTGTCAGTATCTGCTTCAGATACTAACTGGTTTTACTGTATGTGAAAGTGAACATTCTCTGTTTGAACCAACCAGAACCAGACAAAATGTGCTAAAACGTTCTAAAAAAAGGTAATTACCTCACCTGCTGTGTCGATTCCCATGTGCACGCCAATTTGCATAGTTTAGTTCTTGAAGTAAATGAAAGGGAAATAATGTTAATTTGCAAGGGTAGAACGTTTACCAAAACTGTAGGTTTCATTTGTACCATCATTTGAGAGATATAAGAGAATTATTTGTGCTTTGAGTTTGACCCTCCGAAAACGGCATTATGTACATTACAGTAAGTTTCACTCTGGACAATTTCTTACTTTCTACACACATAAGCTATACTGTTTACTATATAAATGACTTAATTTGTCATGGGGATACATATATTTAGGGAGTGGCCAGAGAGGTACATTGTAGTATCAGTTTTTAAAATCAGTCACAATGTCAATTAAATGTTTCTGCTAGGAGGATGATTTGGCAGTAGAGATTCCAGGATTTTAGATGGATACTATCTCTACACAATAATAAAAAATCTGAAATGTTTTTCTTATTTGGTATTGGCTCAAGGTCCTAAGGTGAGCAAGATTTGTCTTTCATTTCAGAATAGTTGGACTAACTTGTGCTTTGTGTTTTATTTCCCCCCTTTTATTCAGTCTAATTCCTTCCCTTACCTAAATATATGTTTTGTTGCAACACCATACACCCAGCCTTGATTATATAGAGTAACACAGACTTGCACAGTAATTGGTGTGTAGTTTTTTATTTGTTTTGCTTCACAAGGAAACTAGTAAGCAATGCAACTAAATTGATGTTTCTGGCAGATCATTAGGCTACACAGAAAGCATGCTGAACAGCTGCTGTTTGCTGTGTTGGACACTGTAATTGTATGTCATTGATAGCAATGTATGGACTATCATTTTAAATTATAATTAAAAATGTTAATCAAATGAATAAATAAATACATGTATTTGTTTAATGTTTGTGTGTCTCTATCTGTGTGTCTGATCGACTTAAAATATTGTACAGAAGAAGGCAAGCATATTCCATGTGAAATCATACCAAACAAAAATAAAAACCACACGCAAAAATCTGAATCCTTTTATGATGTCCCATTGGTTTGTGTAAAATACACCTAGCCTCTTATTCCAATTATAAATGTGTAAACTGAAGCTTCAGCATTAGCCTGTGTCCCTGTGACTGACATATATTCCTCTCTCCTCCTTTGAGAGTCATTTGAGGGCAACACATGTCTCTACTTTATGGGAGTAATGATTTCCTTCCACAGGAAAAATGCCTGCATCTTAGAATACAATTATTTTAGATTCACATTCGAGCATTTAATCAGAAATAAAGTTGTAGGCTATGATGTGAGAAACTTGCTTTCATTATTTTGTCCTAACGACTGTGGAAGCTTTTGGGTTCTATGGACTGGTTTGCAAATGCATTATACTGTATGTATGTTTTTTCAATGAGGTACTGTAGGTCCTTGATTTTTTTGTGGACAGTTCAATCAATTCAAACTGTTCACAGCTGGTAGTTATGTCAAAATGTGTTCCTCTTGTGACATCAAAATCACCACCAACAGGTAACATTCTCAAGGGTGAAACAGACAAATAGGTTACAGAAGCGACAACTCTGGATTGATGCTAAAACATTTGTTTCAGCTAATTTGAGTGTAAATGACTAATACAGATTGTTTTGATTTGCAAAATTAAATATACAAAAATATAAATATAAACAAAATAAATAATAATTAATTAAAATAAAATATGTTAGACATTTTATTGAGAGTAAAACATTTTTTACATTAAACATTTTGGAACAGTAACTATAATGTATTTTCTTGAATAATAGGTTATGTGGATGTCTAGCCCTTAGTTTATGATAAGCACATTTCATAATAAAATCTACATTAACATTTAAACTATTAAAATAATTATCTACAGTAAGAAACAGTGTATACATGTGGATGTGGTAAGCGTCAGGTTCAATTCCCCATGGGTCTAAGCTTGGTATAATGGTTATAGTATAATGTCTTGGCAGAGCTCAAACTGGGGCAGGTTTGAGCTCTGCCAGGTTTCTGCTAGGTTTGGAAGGCCTCGGTGCAGGTTATCTGGCTACATATAGCCTGTATAGTGGTCGTCATTAATGACCACATACAGTATACATACTGTTAAGCGATAAATTACACTATATTTCCAGCAAAGGAGTCCACCAGAATCTGTAAACTGATGCATAAGCATTCTACTAGAACTAGCATAACATCAATACTGGCTGAAGCCTTGAATGGCCTCCTTGGGTGACTTTAAAACGCATCTCAAAATTTGCGATAGTGCCTACGCAGCACAAACACTGTAAGCAAGCCAGCGTGATGAATTGGTGACTATTTTCAGCTGTGGCTCCAACAGGGCAACTGGCAACCTGCCAGTGAAGGGTCAAGCTTGACACCTTCAGATGAGGTCCAAGAGTTGGAGGAAGGGGCTGAGCCAGGCATGGAGCTGCTCTGGGCCTCCGCCAGCCCCTGTGACGTGGTTCCTCCAGGACGGCAGATGGAAGACTACAGAACTGAAGCTCAGCTCCCAGGACGATCCGAATGGCTCTGGTGGCTTTAACCAGCTGGGCTTTGAATCATCCAGAATCATCTGGCTTCCATCACAATGGGTCCCACTAGTGAAATCAAACCTTGGTCTTCCAGATGGGAAGACAGTCGAAGTACAATATGTCTTAGTGTGTGCTCCATGTAACAGATGTATGCAAGTCATAAAATTAAAGCAGCCGTAATAACAGACTACACATAACACCGTGGGATTTCGGCTGGTCTTATTTGTCATTCTTTGATTCAGTACCATTTAATGTTATTACTGTGTACTGAAATATTGTTTATTACAATATTCAACAGTATATCCCAATTTGTCCTAAAGTCCAGGTAAATGTGTCCTATTAAAGTGACAGGACAGCTTAAGAACAGAAAAAATACCTTGTATAATTTCTCACCCCTTGCATCTGAAATAATAATGAATAAATAATTCCACTGTTTTCTTGCTTCCTTACTGTTCTGTTACCTTCTATTCAAGGGCAGTGCACTGATCACACCTTGTCTGTATGCTCATCTAAATGAGTGTGCATGTTCACTTGCATATTAATGTATATGTGTTGTACATGTAGGTGCTGCTCTTGATAGTGGGCCCAGATTTAATGAGGCATCTGGCCTTCATTCATAATATAAGACAAATTTCACATTAATCTGGTGGCAGTCTTACTGTCCTTGGTGATGTTCAACAGCTGAACAAGTCCGGTTACTGCTCCATAATGTACGATACTTAAAGGAAGGGTTAGTAATTTTCAAGAACGCTTGCTAACAATATCCATCCGTGCCCTCCGCGGCGCCAATCCACACATCTAAACACATTCTGAAGCAAAGCTTAGTACTACGGCTTTGTTGATGTGAGCGGTTTTCGCCACTTTGTTTATGCTCCTATTTACGGGATGTGTAGAAGTATCAGATTATTTTTTTAAACACGCACAGTGAATGGTAAAACAGTGAAATGCAAGATAGTTTGGTGGATTTGGTGGATTAGTGGATTTGTGGATTTGACTAAATGTGTACAGATGGAGTATATATTTACAGAGAAAAATGCAACGGCCTTATTCAGTTTACTTTCCTATAGAGGGCATATATATATATATATATATACACACATATATATATACACATACATATACACATACATATATATATACACATACAT
>JAODTR010007172.1:0-10408 GCA_025399935.1 Amblyopsis rosae | reverse complement strand
TAGGCACAGTTCTTTCCTCAACTGTGAAATAATTATTGGGTGGGACAAATCCACCTGTTTTCAATATTGGGGGGGGGACATGTCCCACCCGTCCCACCCGGTTCCTACGCCAGTGTGTGTACCTGAGAAAAAGCGTATTACGTCTTCCTCTGTGCAGCTGAATGGGAGTCCTCGCAGTCTCACCACCCCGTCATTGGCAGGAACGTCCACAGATTCCTTCAGGATGGATTCTGCATCGTCGTTTGTCACTTCATACACTGGAAGAAATACAGAGCCACACAACCTGTTGTGTCCGTGTAATAACAACGCTCAGGCAGGCCTAATACACAGAACATTTAGGAGTTTGCATTTCCTCAGCTTCACATTGCAGTTAATAAGCACAATAATACTGTGTCAATAACAAGAACAGGCCCACTGTATCAGATGCAGGCTGGTATTCTACTAGATATGTTAGGCAACTGCTTAGTCTACCTCCAGAACACAATTTCACAGGCAAACAAAGACCCACCTTCGACATAACGGGTACCGAGGTACTGCATATGCTTCTCCAGAGCTTTGCAGACATCCTCCTCGTGCTCCATCTCAATGAACGCCTGTCCATTTGGCTTCCCATGACTGTTCACAGTAAAGTGAACCCCCTTTGCCCCGCCACAGATCCTGCATTCTGAACAAGGTGGATCACATCATAACACCTGCTCTGTGAATATACAAAGGTTATACTCCAATTACCTGGCTCCGACCGAATATTGCTCTCTCATTTCAATTTTCGCTGAGATGATATTCTATTATAACCTTAATTCGCAAAGTAAATTTTGAATCTGGTTACACCAGTTTAATAACCTGGTAGATGATAGGAAAAAAAAATCTAGCGGTGACTAAACGTGTGTAAAAAAAAGTAGAGAGCTCACCTGAAAAGAACGTCAAGATATCCTCCGCTGTGCACGACCACGGCAGACCTTTAGCTTGGACGACGAACACGTCCTTTTTCTCGATTTCAAAGTCGGAACTGTAGGCTGGTAGTGGAGGATACTCAATGTCGACAGGGTGGTCTGCCTGAAAGACGAGCAAGTGTAAAACAATCGCACGCTGGCTTTAGACCCCGTCCTGTGCTAAATGCTTGATAAAACACAAACTTTCACAGTGGCTATTTATCATTAATCTGTTCAAGACCTCACTCCCTCTATCTGTAACTTCTGCACCTGCCTCTTCCTATTCTCCTGTTAAGATCAAGTAATGTAATAATATTATAGGCTTGGTGAATTATTAGTTATAATGTTGATTTGTCATTATGGAAAATCTGTGACATACTTACACCAATGTTACGCTTTTTAAAAAACCTCAGTAACGTTATGTCCTGTGATGATAATGGCGATCAGCAACATTTTTTTTTTGGGTGGCATTATTATGCTGAAATGGGATTACAAGTACTTCATGACACCTGGCACCCATAGTTAACAAGCCCATTATATGTCTGAGGGCACTATTACACATGTTAGTTTGTTTTGTAACAGATCAGGAGCTGAATGACCCATTTATTGCTAAGTAGGGTGACTACATTATCTCACCTGCTAGGCACATGTCCCACCGGGTTCCTACGACATTGAATTAAGTGGCGTATGGTAACGTCCAACAACGCAACCCACCTTTGTGCAGAATTGTTGTTGAATCATTTTGTAGGGCTCGTATTTGGAAGGGCTCCGTAGAGATTGCACCGATGCTGGTGTCCATTTGTGAAGTTGGTGCTGCTGAATATATCCACATCTCTCTGTATCAAATGTCAATACTTTCGCACGTGTTTTAATTTGTGCAAAGTTGTTTGCACAGCGACGCAATGAAAATAAGGATCTACAACTACCAGCCATTGTACAAGACACACAAAATAAATAAAGATAACCTGCTGGATTTACTCTTAATATGCTAGCTAAACAAATTCACGTGTGTCAGTCAAGGGCACGGGTCAATATCTTCCGCTATGGACCTGTCAAGTGGCTGGATTCAGCTACAGTACTTCCGACACGCACTTCAAAATAAAAGGCGTTGCCATCTAGAAGTAAATAAAACAAAACAATAACACCCTGAGCCTAAACAAATATGCATGTTGTTTTCCGGACAAACTATGTAACGGATGTCTAAAAACGTACAACATCCTTGGTAATGCTAATAGTGACAGCACACGTTATGACAACGTTGTGTGTGTTTGCTGGGATAATATTATTTTGAAGTCACATTGTGCGAAATTTTTGTGCTTGACATATGTTGCAGCCAGCACGCGTGAAAAGCTAGTCATTTTCCTAGTACATCGCCATCTACAGGTTTGGATGTTATGGCAGGCAAGCAGCTTGTCTACTACTGTGTATAATTTAATTTAGGATACTCTATGACGTCAGCTCTAAAACACCAGACGATACGTTACGTTACTAATCAAACCACATTGGATAAAGTTAGATTTTGTTAGTTTGAGGTTCTGCTTTATCTGTAGCCTGCAAGCAACTCAAATGCACACACTCAGAAAAGCAGAAACATGTCAAATCTGCAGAATCATTGTTATCTCAGATTAATTATATTTCATTAAAATGTCATTTTTTTCACATGATGATGTATTGTGGTATATTTTGCTTAATGTGCTAAGAGAAACAACTAGTTTTTTTTTACCTAATTTGTGAAGTCAGGTCAGTCAAGATGTTCTAGATAATTGGGTCATATGTGAGCATGGTTGAAAGTAATCTTGTGGTTTGGAAACTTCATCTGAAGTCACGAATATGGTGTACATGTACATAATCGTCTCATCAAGCACCTTGGGAGCAGTTAGTGCGCATTATGACTCAACTGGAAAGCTCAAATCAGATAATAAAGACCCCTTCATTCTGACTTTAAAGTGTCTTAGCCCGTCATAATTCATTTTATGTGATGTCATGTGGAATGTGTTTTTGTTATGTTCTTCAGAAAAGTTTAACTAATTGGACAATTAATCCGATATTTGATTTGTTCTTCTAAATATTCATGCTATTGTCTGAGTAGCAAAGAAAAAAGTCATTTCCTTTAAAGAATATATGCTAATTATAGGCATACATATGTAGCCAAAAGTTTGTGAACTGAAAATATTTGCAGTAGGCCTATTATGCAGTTGCTATTTAAATATGATGATCTTAGGCCTAGCCTACATCTTTTCTCAGTATCAAATAGGCCTATCTAACATAGCCTATATTTACCCAACACATTCAAATGATTATAGATACTCAAATTGACACATATTAAATTGATATTGATCTCCTCAATGATTTTCGCACCTAACAGCCATACAAAACAGTGTCACGTGACCGCCGTTATTTCCTGCAGTAGAATCTCTCTGCTGCTCGCTTTTGCGACAACACTATTTGCATGACTGGTGTGGTCAGCCTTCAACGCTCCTTTGCGGAAAGTCTATATTCCGTCCCTATATACACACCAGAGGCATTTGCCATACTATAAGACGTGGTCAAGGCGACGAACTTGTATATTCCACCTCTTTTTTTTTTTGATAGTGACTAAATACATTTTTTTTTCACAATGGCGACAGCTGCGGTATCTGGAACTGCTGGCTGCGGCCCCAACTCCGGATCGGGTGCGGAGTTGGTCCGTGGACAGGCCTTCGACGTCGGGCCTCGCTACAGCAACCTTTCCTACATCGGAGAGGGCGCATATGGAATGGTGTGGTAAGAGTCCTGCACCGATGCCACATCACTTTCACTCTAGTAGTCTGTAGGTCCAATGTGTTAGGGCTGGCACTTTCTCCTGTAGCCGTAATTACATGTCAGGATTTTTAATGTTAAGGTGTTTTTTCTTAATGTTTGATCACTTGCGGGGGAAAAAGTAATTTCTAAATCTAAACGAATTTAAATCAAAACCTGACTATGCGGTGCGGCCTAACGACACGCTCAGAAGATACGATAGGCTATTTGCTTTTTAAAAGAAAATCTACAGTACACCCCACACCACGGTGCACACTGCTTGCAAGGCAGAATTCATAACGTTGTGCACAACATAAACAAACTGATCAACCTCAGTAACAGGTCAGGTTTTTAGTATTGTTCTTATCAGCATTACGTTGTTAGTGCCACTGCCAAAAATAATGTTCTTGTTCTGATATGAAATTGGGCTATAATACTAATATATGGTACGAAATTGTTTTGCACCCTCAATTGGGAAATGCAGGCTACTTGACAAGAAGCTTCAAACGCTATTTTATTTGTATCGCAGTCAATTATTCAAAGGCTGCTTACCTAAGTAGCTTACCTAAGTTAGCTAATTAATACTTTTTTTTTAGTGATCATACATGGGGCTACCAGGGGTTTACTCTACATTATGTTAATGTATTTCAGGATGGATGGATACACAGCCATAAGCGTTGCTTTTTAAGAATAGCATCATTCTGGTGATCGAGTCCTGAGTTATCTATATTTGGGCTGTGGAGTTGTTCACATAAAGAAATTACGTTTGTGCGTGGGCAATCTTCTCGACATCCACCGTGCGTTTGTAACTAGATAGCTGCAGTGGTAGCGAAGGAAAGAGAGTTGGTAGGTGAGATGGAAAATGGAAGCAGTGATGGGAGGTTTGAATCCTGCTATGTGCGTGCGTGTGGGGGTGTAGAGATGGGAGCAGACTTGCACCACTAAACTCTCTGGGCACTCCGCGCTTTTAAGGTAATGGGACGATATTGATGCATTGCATGGGGAGAGTGATCTAATAGTGGGCTTGCTGAAAACTCTTTACTCCACCTTAAGGTGAAAAGTTGGCGCCATCTAAAGTCATTCATTCATATGATGAATTGCCGGGGACACTCTTAGATTCATTTTTACTAGGCTTTTTTTTTTGTTTATTTTTTTTTGTTGTTGATGATATAACCATTCCTTTTGCATTTTGTCATGATTTCTCTCAGGAGAGATGCACCAAAAAGTGTGTAGAATTGCCAAATAAAAAACGCTTTTAAATACCAGGCGTGGTTGAAGGACAATGTTGTTGGAACACTATTAATAAATGGGCTATTACAAAGAAAGCAGTTTTTTTTAGGTGATTGCAGATCATCTTTTTTTAAACTCAGTATCCTTTCAAATTGCTTATCAAATTAAGAGAGATGAAATTACTGATTATTCTTAGAGTTTTGATTAGTTTTATAGCATTTTAAATTTCCTCTGATAATCCATGTTAAGATTAGTCTATTATGTCCTTTAATAGTGTTAGGTTAGAGAAGCATACTCTATATTTTACTGTTCGTTCTTGCTCGGTGTTGATTATTCAGATTCAGAAAACTTTTTTAATCCCAAGGAGGGCAACTAATTTGCTATTTACCCCAAACACACACATTTAGAGTTACATCAAACACAGCTCAGTGAACAAAAGAGCTCAGAGTAGGACAAATAATAGTGTAAAATAAATAGAACATTGCTACAAGATGGCATAAAGTGAAAATAATAATAAATTATTATTCTAATAAAAAAAAATCTTTAATATAGAAAAAAAAGATTACTGTCAGAGTTTAGTAGCTTGGTAGCAGAAGGCATAATGGTGTTTGAGTATCGGTTATTTCTCCTCCGGGGTACAAGGTAACAACGCCTTGAAGGCATCAACTCAAACGCTGCAGACAAAACATGATTATGTTGGCCTATAATATTCATTTTGTTTTCTGTATGATGTAATATGAGAGAATGTTGTGGCTTTTCAGTTCCAACAATAGGACCTTCCTTAACCACACAAACAAAATGCACAAGTCTACTTTATAGATGTGTGTGTGTGTGTATGTGTTTACCATTTAAACAGTTTTTACCAAATGAAGGGTTGCGCAAAGAGCTGTATATATAAAAACTGTCATGGTTTGAAATTATATCTGGAACATTTTCTGGGTAGTTTTTTCTGCGTTGTGTAATGGAGTGTTTTGGGAGTTGTGCAAGCTAATAGTTTTAATAAGTAATATTTTATACATATTTTAATAGTGTCAATGTAAAAATTAAATCACTGTATACTTATTTTAGTGTTGTAATTACTCATGCAAGATGCTATGGTACCATCACAGCCTGGCCTTTTACATTTCCCGCTGAGTGATCCTGCACCGGAAGATGTATTTTATATGAGCTGGAGCAGTAGCAAAATGCTTACTTGGCAGTCTCAAAATGTGGAAACACCAGCAGTTTCCAGTGGGAATATGTGCCTTTGACCAAACCGGTAAATTTGCAACATATGAGTTAATCTCAGACCGTGGTAGAAAAGAACAGTGAAAATGCCATGCGCGTTTCTCATAGGGAAAACCTTAGACCCAGAAGTCCTTATACGGGCATAATGACGTACGACTGGCGAGGTCTATGGTAGTTGATGTAGAACAACATCGACCCACCGTACTTTTCGAATCCAAAACATTTTCACCACACAGCTGTTTTGAAAGCATGACAGGCGGGTGTAATTTGAGCCAAGGCTTAAAGCTTAAAAGCTCCGTGTGAAACTTGCACTTCTGAATTTTGTTTCCACATTTTGATACCTTTGCAACATACCGTTCAAAATGCAATGTCTGTACAGAAACGGTTTGATACAAATACACATACCGTTACACCACTAAAACACCCAGTTGTTTAGTATTCCGCATCGCAAGTTTAACGCCCGACTTGGTCAATTACCTTCGTAATTGGTTGTGGGTCATGTCAATCAAAATACCTTGCTTGTCAAGTAGTACAGATTAATCTAAACACAAGACAAGCCCATCCCAGTACATCTGCAGCATTCATGACAAAGATGATGGGTCTTATCTGAGAGTTTAGTCAGGCTATAGGAGAAACTAGCTTCAATCACTGATGGTGCAAATGATAATATCACACAAAACATGGGTTGCCTGTCAGCACTGAGTCAGACAATAGGGATCAGGATGGTCTAGTGGTCTGGGTGTTGCTCTCCCAGCCGGAAGGTCGTGGGTTCGAACCCCGGTGTTGACCTACCTGTAAGCATCCTTGAGCAAGATGCCTAACCACCTACCGCTCCTGGTGGTTGGTCACACCTTGCATGGCAGCAATCACCATCACCAACACTTACAATAACACTGATAATTTCCACACACAGTTGATTTCCCACTACAAGTGTTTAGATGCTACCAGAGCCTTAACATTCAAATGGCTCATGTGGTAACTGCATACCGCTATACCAATGGCAGGCTGATGACAACAAGTGTCCTTCAGATATACAGAAATAGGCCCATCCGGAGATGGCATAGACAGGTACTTCTGCCGTGCACAGCACCCAATTTGCAGAGAAACTCTTACACATCTATAACAAAACATCTGTTTGTGGTCCATCTAAAAAAACCAATCAATGTCAAAGCATTGAGAGACAAGGGTGAGGACAACTGGATGTAGGTACGTCAGGCAAAAAAAAAAAAAAGGTCTAGTGTGCTCGCAAAAATGCAGTGTGAAGTCAAACCGAATCAGATCAAATGCATACATACAAAGTAACAAAAACAGGACCCTTTGTCTGGACTTTCAGGTGTAAAAGCGCCCTAAGACTTTTTTATGGGACTAAATGTGTTGCCCTGATTAACGCTGGAGAGAGGCGTCCGATTGCCTCCTATTCACACCACCATTCACACCTCTCTCAGCTTCCCGGCCTTTTGATTCTGATCCGCTTCTGATGAACCGCTTCATTTTGCTGTGAGCTGTCCTCTTGAAATGCCACTGTGGTGCCCATCTCCAAGGCAACTACTCTGCCTATGACATCAGCACCGCTACGCCGCAGCCAATTGGAGCAGGAGAGAGCCTTCACACGCCGCAATGCTGTTGTGCAATTCAGAGGGAAATGTAATTTGTGTGATTATGCTCAGAAAGCCATTATTATGTGTGGTTCCAGAGCACATGAAATCACACGCACACGCTGTGCAATACAACTAGCGGATCTTGGAGTTAATATTGCATTCATTAGGCTGTGACTCATGTTGATGTGCTTGCTGCAATCGAATGTGGCCATGTGCATGGTATATGAATAGGCCTAAAGCTGCTAAAATAACTACAGCAAAAATGCAATGATACAAATGCTCAAGTGGATTATCTTAACAGCCATGTTGACGATTCAGGCACAAGCAGTTTTAACCACGTGTGTCCACTGTGGCAGTGAGTGATTGTTTCTTATTCTAACTTGTGTGGGCCAGAGTTAAGGTTTTAGGCTGTGACAGACATTTCATATCAATGTTTGTCACCCAAGCTTGACATCTGCAGCTGAGAAGGTAATGCAGGTCATGTGTGGAGACGTTACCATGCTGGAGGAAAGGACACGGTGGTACAGCGGTTTTTAGTTTGCCTGAACACTGTGTGACACCGTTCAGTAATTACTAATTGTGGTTTCCCTGTTCGCACCTATTGCACCCCATCTGTCCTGGACGGGTGGATTGATTCCTCCCTCAGTGGTCCCTTCCCAATGTCTCTTGGTTTTTATGAAAGCTTTTCCTTGGACGGGGGGGGGGGGGAGAAGGTTGAGGGTTTGTCGCCTGTTTCCATGTGAAATGTGGATCTGTGCAGCCCTTTGACACTGTAATGTTGTTAAGGGCTGTGTAAATGTACATGGCGACTTGACATGAATGTTTTGCTTGCCGTCCTTGTTTGTCGAATTATTTTTATGACTGTGCTTAAAGGTATCTAGCTACTGTAAGCGAATACATGTAATGTCAAATTCTGCAAATATCGGTCCACTGCCCGCTTTGTGTGTGCGCTGATGAAAATAATTAGGTGTCCCTACATAGCCCTGGCTATGAAACCTGGAACACAAATGTGTTGCAGAACTCGCAACAGAACGTTTCTCATGTGTGGGGCGAAGCTTCTTAATATCGATAATTAATATTGATATAAATTTCTCTATTTTTAAACATAAGTAAAAGCACACAGGTTATGGGAAAATGCATAAAAATATATTCATAACATATCAAAACAACACGTTTCAACTGACAGTCCTATTGGACTTGTGCAACAGTAATTCCAAGCTACCGAGGATGAGGGGGCATTCTTTTTGGCCACTAATGTTTCCTCTTCGAACTCTATTATTAGCTTCCTCAGCCACACATCTTGCTTTTCTGTCTAATTAAACACAACAGCCATTGGACGCATCTCTCCACCAAATAAACAGAATACTGCGCTTCCTGAACATCTATATGGTATTACGCAAAGTGATATAACGGTACTGAGTTGATTGTATATTGTGCACCCCTAACTCGAACGCAAAAAGTGTTTATCAGTTACTGCTAAGGTTTCATAGAGGCGTGAGAGGACTTTATGCATGACACTGGATATAACTGAAGGTAAACAAACTTGCATTGCTGCAACATGCAATACCACAAGATAATAAACAAATGGCCTGTTGAACTGAATGGAGGAAGACATATGGCCTTATGAATGTACATTTAATATTGTTGGCCTACTATGTTTTAGTTTTTGTTTGGCCATTTTGTCTCCTGCTATCTAATACTTACATTAATGTAATTGTTTATTTATTTTATTTATGGTATGCTAGTCTCATCCTCTTCTGTCCATTAGCTGCTGAACCTCTTATACCTACATAGACCCCTGTAGCATATCAGCACTATCAGGGAGAGGGGTAGTAGTTTGATTGGCTGGTTGGCATTGTCACTAAAAATACAATTTCCAGTAAATTAAGCACTGGTGCAGTGCATTAATGACTAATTTCAGTCTTTTTGTTTCAAGATCTGTGTACAGCCAAAAACATTGTAAAGTCCGCTTCGGTTGATGAGTTTATGTAGTTGGTCATTCGTGCATGTCAATCAAAATACCTCCTGTCAACTAGTAGACAATTCATGGGATGCAGTTGGCTAGTGTACCAGACAAGCTGTATGCTAACTGTGGATCACCTCCTGGAGCCCCTCCTGCAATGTTTTAAAAGGGACACTCAATCAACTACTCGGTATCGTTATCGCAGTATCCTATAGAAAATGTTGCAGGAAGTGCAATATTCAGTTTATTTAGTGGAGAGATGCGTCCGTTGGCATAATGGAGATGGAAGAGGAAACATTAGTGGCCAAAAGGAATGCCTCCTCGGTAGCTTGGAATTACTGTTGTTGTACCAGTCCAATATAGGGATGTCACGAGAACCGATACTTCGGTACCAAGTCGATGCCAAAATGTAGAAAGCATGACTGTACTCGTTTTTTTGCAGTACCGTAGGTACCGGAAATCATACGTGCACACGTACGGTACCATAAGTGCTCCGCCTCCACTTGTCAAAGACAAACAGCAAGCAGGCCAATTTGCGCTCCAGGAGGATTATCAGAGTAATACATTGACAAAAAACAACACGGTACCTTTTTAAGATATGAGTTTGACCTTTCCAGCAATAGTTTCCATTTTATCAAGACTTTACCGGCTGAGTAAAAAGTTCCGCTATTGTCATTTGACAT
>JAODTR010007170.1:0-10411 GCA_025399935.1 Amblyopsis rosae | reverse complement strand
CCTTGGGAGACCCTACCAGGAGCACAAGGCTCCAGACAACACAGCCCTCAGGTTCATGGGGGCACCCAAACCTCTCCTCCACGATAAGGTGATGGTTCCCGGAGAGGAACTTCTACTACTAAACTTCAATAAAATGTGTTGCCAGATGAAGGAGCAGATGAGCCAGGAGTCAGCCCTCACCTTTGAGGCCATGAGGTCCCACAGCCAGCTTCTACAGCAGGTGGAGGAGATGGAAAGTGCAGTGACCGCAGAGAGAAGACAGGTACAGTGCTGTGGGTCTTCAGGACCGCCCACCGCAAGCCAGAATGATGACCCTCTGTGTTTGTGCTGAGTCAGGCCCAGACGCTGCAGGCGGACTGCCAGGCTCTGCGCTCAGAGGGCCGGGCCGGCAGACACCAGCTCCAGCGGGAGCAGGACAAAGCCGGCAGGCTGCATGAGCGCTGTCAGCAGCTCTGCCAGCAGATAGGTGAGGAGGAGCATGAGGTGCTGTACACGTAAGACATTCACAACGCTGAGGAGGTATTCACATTGTGCTCCTCTCCATTGCTTGCCAGAGGCAAAAAACTCCCTCGTGTCGGAGCTGAAAACTGAACTGAAGGTACGTTTGTAAAAAGGTGACACAGCTAAACTCCTGCTGTATTTATCTCGTGCTTGTTGTGACCCATGTTGTCACATGGTGAGTGTGTGTGTGTGTGTGTGTGTGTGTGCTTTGTTCAGAGTGTACATCCGCTGATACAAAAGCAGCAGAAAGAGAACAGTAAGCTGCTGAAAGAGAACTCAGAGCTGAGAGCAACCTGTGACAAGCTGCAGGTCAGTAGCTCAACCAATGCAGTTTAACATAAATCATGTTAAGTCCTCCAAAAACCAAATAGCCACATGTTTTAGATCTCTGTTGGTTACCGTACTGTAATTGCAGCAAATTGTGTGGCATTTTGTTTGCGTCCACAAACCATCCACTACCTGTTCTACACAGGCGCTCAGTAATCAGTTGGAAGGGCAGTGTGCCCATCTGAATTCTGCCCTGAGCTCGCTCTCCATGCAGAATGCAAAGCAACAGTCAGAACACCAGGCCAGCTTAACGGTATAGCGCATGCACGCACGCACGCGCACGCACACACACTCACACGCACACACCCTGATCTACTATGTGTTTTATAGGCAGAGAAGAGTCGTGTTCTCAAACAGATGCACGAGCAAGATCTGCTGCTTGAGGCAGCCCGATGCAACGTACAAGCTGATCTACAGGCGGCACTCTCAGATAAAGTCAGAACGCAGATGGAACTGTGAGTCCTACGTCAGTGTGCTACTGTATATTGGGCGGTGAATTTGCTCTAGATGCTTTGGGTTATAAATTGGACCATAAGGCTTAGTCCAAGTAAGGATAAGAAAAGCAAAATCAACGCTAGGTGCGAAGTTCAAAGTCACTGGTGTGTTTTCACTTAATGAATGAATATCATTATTCGCTACTCCATAGCTTTTTTTAAAACCTTTAAATTCCCTCAACACACCATCAATTTACTTACTTTACATGTTTACACATGTGGATACATTTAAAGAAGATTAATATAATTTTAAGAAGGGTTTAGTAATATTGTCTCGGTGCCTTCAGGGAAAAACTAAAAGCTGACTACACCCAGCTCCTGCAGAGCTCCATGATTTCTCAGGAGACAGCCATGACGCAGAAGGAGCATTTGGAACGTACCATTGAAAGGCTTCGGGGGGAACTAAACACTGTCAAGAGAGAGAAGGAGGCAGAGAACAATGATAAAAAGGTATCATGCATAGGCTACGTGACTCGAGAGAGATGGCCAGTGGGGTGGCCAGTAAATGCATTAGGATGGCCGTGGCCACCCCTGCCCCCCACTAATACTCCCCTGCCTTTTTGGCATTTGTTTCTCAACAAACCATGTCTCCTTGACTACTAGTTGAGCAGGGTAGTTACAAATGTAGAAATAGAGAACTTGAGAAGCATCTTACTACAGCCAACATACTATTGTGCCACTGTAATATTTCTTGTCAAATGACTGTGTTTACTGTGGTTGGTAGCACAAAGCTAACCTGACACACCACATGGATTGTCAAACACATGTCCATCTGGAGAGCCATCCAAACTGTTTGAATGTTTGTAATTTGAAATTATGTCATTGTGTCACGTGGAGCAGGCAGGGTGGACCCAAATGCAGACAAGCAGGTATTCACGCAACGGTTTATTACTCACGGGCAGGAATACAAACACAGGGCTGACAGCAAACAATAATCCGACCAACACTACAGAACACACTAGGGCTTAAATACAAGTT
This sequence comes from Amblyopsis rosae, assembly GCA_025399935.1. Taxonomy (NCBI): domain Eukaryota; kingdom Metazoa; phylum Chordata; class Actinopteri; order Percopsiformes; family Amblyopsidae; genus Amblyopsis; species Amblyopsis rosae. The sequence goes on along the minus strand of JAODTR010007170.1, from coordinate 8,111 downwards.
GACAAGACAGACAACGAGTGGCAAGTGAAATCAAACACTCAACAAAGGCAATACTCTGAACACGGGAAACACGGACTGGAACACGGGAAACACAAAAGAGGGAACACGGGAGGCGGACCGCAGGACGTGACACATTGTTGTTTTCATCCCATATAAACCACGCCACACGTATCAGAACGACACTGATTGGTACAGTAAGTTAGGTTGTTACTCGGACAACTCAAGTCGCAAAGATGGGAACTCTCCAGACTGAGCTAGCACGAAGCTGGTTCTCTGAGGTCTGCTTTACAGGGGCTAGAGGCAGTGTACAGGAGGCTCATGGGAGAGATGGCTGCTATGGAGCATCAAATAATCCTCATGATTATCACTTAAAACGCTTTGACTTACCAATGGGTAGTTCCTGGTTCCCTCACTTCTCTGTTCACTAATGTACAAGGATACCTGTATTCGTAACTGCCAGTCCAATAACAAGCTAACTGAAGCACGTGAAGACGTCCTACGTCTACAGAGCATGTCTCATGAGGCCCAGCCTCAACGAAAGCGGCTAATGCTGAATTCATGTGTACAGTAAATGTCCATACACAGATACATACATCAGTGTCTATTAAGTCACTATATAGTGACTGATGTCGGTCGGCCTTGTCCTGCAGCTGTGTGCCCTTGTCACTGGGGGCCATGGGTCCAGTGGTGTACCCCAACAGCACCTCAACAGCCAGGCACTGCAGCAGGAACCAGGCAGCCTGGAGCTGGAGACACTGGGCACAGACAGGTGGGAGAGGGGTAGATAGGAGTGGTTGTGTGTGTGTGTGTGTGTGTGTGTGTGTGGAGGGGAAGGGTTTACATGTTAGCCAAAAGGTAATTCCACCAATAGAAGAGTAACTTCTCCCTGTTGCTGCTAAGTCACTTTGGATACTTAACTCTGAGTCATAGATGAATGCTAATGTTAACTGTTTCAAATTTAAATGCCTCATCCACATGCATCATATATTGTCTTCCCCCACACCAGACTGTGGACTCAGAGAGAGATTGAACGACACCAGGCCGAGGTGCAGAAACTACAGGATCTGCTGGCATCTACTCACTCCAAGAACCATACAGCTGTAAGTCAACGTCCCACCTTCTGGTTAGGCAGGCACACTGAATGCGTGAAAAGAGTGTTTTTGTTTATATGATCACTGGAAGAATAGTTTTCAGTTTTTTTGGAGAGTGGTTCTCATATACAGTAACAGTATAATATACCCAAACACCACAATATGATTAATTAACTACTGTATAGCCGATCAAATTACACACATTTGTGACCATGGTCTCTGTGTTCGTGTGTGTCAACATTCAAGGTAGCGTCTTTGCAGAAGGCCTTGGACACAGCTAGGACGGACAACCAACGACTAGCACAGAGTCTGGAGCAAGCTTTGTTAACCAAGAGTAATCTACAGGCCAGAATGGAACAGGCTAGAGAGCGACACCTGAATACCATTGTACAGAGGTAGTATTGTGGGGGCTTTTATGTCTTTACATCTATGTACTGTACTGTATACATTTAGTATGTATTTACGTATGTGTGTGTGTGTGTGTGTGCCTGTGCATGTGTGTGCCTGTGCGTGTGTGTGTGTGTGTGTGTGTGTTCGTCGGTGTAAATCGCATGTGGTCTGGCCATGCTGCAGAGATGCAAAGCTCTGTGAGGCTCTGACAGCAATTGCTCATTTATCTGAAGAGCTGGAATCTATAAAGCATCGAACAAGTAACAACTCTTCTAGGAGGGCAATGCGTCACGAAATCTCTGAGGTAAGACACCAAATCAACTGTGTGTCTTTGTGTATACAGTATAGCTCCACTGTTATGTATGGTGGAGAGCAGAGGCTAGCAAGTGATCCCTCTGCCAAAGTTCACATCAAGGAAATGGCTGAATCATTGTTGTTGCCAATTGCGTTACATGATGTAGTGCATTGTGCCATCACACATAATGCCTCTTCTGAAGCAGTAAGTTTACAATTATGGGGTGCAACTTTGTTATGGGGGTTATGGCTGAAAAGGTCTGTAAACCATTTATAGACAAACTTTTATAAATGGTTATTAAATAAAGATAATAAACGGCAACAAATGTGCTATTTCTCTAGCTGAAAAAGACTCTTGAAGAGTCATCGGTTAGGTCAGGTGACCTGTCCAGGACCAATCGAAAGCTCCGACAGCAGGTGTTAGACCTGGAGGAGCAGGTGTCAAATCAGAAGGCCTGTATCGGAGGTCAGAGAAGCGAGCAAAGGCACCATCTGGAGAGGCATGACAGCCTAAGAAATTCACAGGACATCAAGGTAATGTCTTGACACCTTACGTGCATAGAGACAAGTTTACAGGGGCCACAATGTTTAATGGAAATAGTACATTAAAATAACATTGCATATAACCATTACCAGAACCAGTGCCTACAGAGGGGACTGAAGTAGGTGCGTTAATTGAACAGATTTTTTTCACTGAACACGTTTTCTAAAAAAAAAGATAAAAACGTTCTTGAAATACCTTCAAAGACGTTTGCTGTGTTTAATGGGTATGGCGAGTGTTGCTCAGTGACGTGCAGGAAGTGAAGCCGCATATTTACCTGGGGGTTTTATAGTACACAAGTAGGCCTATAAATCATAATCAGTACCAAATGTCGCTTTTATTATATTTTTACATCTTAAATATATCATTCTGATATGAAATGCATGAAATTCTAAATTGTAATATGTTGGCACATACATTACGGACATATCCTTCAATTGGAACAGTGTGCTATGCACCGCTAGAGGTGGCTCTAGAGCCATGCTGGTTCTACCATCATCTTGTGCATCTGTACTGCTGAAAACACAGCAGTAAAACACAAATGATCGCTTTGTTGTTGTTATCCATGTGAGCGTTGTTCAACCCACAGCCTATATGGACAGCCCAACTCCTCCCTGTTGTGAGCCATGTAAGCATTGTTCAACCCACAGCCTATATGGACAGCCCAACTCCTGTTCTGTAATGTCCTGTTAATTCCACTGCCGTTTGCGTTCATTGAACTTGTAGGAAGCATTCCACCATCCTGAATGCAGGGTAGGTTTCCATCCAGAGTGTAGAGATGGGGGTGCTGTGTGCTACATACAACCTGCAGAATGAATGCAAAGTAATTTACTTTATGTGGGTCTCCAAATATTGAATGTTTTCAGAAGCAGACACCTTCGATGTATGTATGAAATATCTGATAAACACTTACCTTAATATGAAAACACTGGATTTGAGGCAATGAAAACAGCTCCGGATTTATTTATTTAAAATAAATAATTATTACATTTAGGACATTTTAAACGTATTTAAATCATTAGCTTGAAAATAAATAAATAAATAAATTTCTCGTTCTCCACTGAAAAAATTGGTAATTCATTTATTTGGATTTATTATATGTTTTTACTCTAGTGATATGTAGAAGTAAATACTTACGACAGGCATTAATTACCTTGTGAAATATGTATGCTGCTAATAGACGTCAAGAGGACATTTAGTTCTGAAAGCACTTGTGGCTAAATGCCTGTCCCTTGTGAGGCTTTATAAAAGCAGGGGATGTTTTCAATGAGGAGCGCGGCTATTGATATTCCTGATCGAATGTGTCTGGCTAAGATTGTTAAGATAATAGATGCATGTTCAGAATGCGCAATAGGTTCTTCTGAGATGCATAACGGAAAAGCTTGGCTTTCTTGTTTAGCTTTCTCGCCAAGCAAGACAAACGCAGCAAAAGCTTCCAGTTTATATCATGATAGGAGGATTTGGAACTACATACTGAAATGTTCCATAAGTAAATGATGACAAAAACACGTGTGTTTTGATCATTATAATAAAAGCATTCTTTAGCTGTTTTGAATATTTCTGTAAAAGTTGTCCCTGCAGTGCTTCAAACATCCCCCATGGGATGACCAGTGGTCTAAAGAGTGCAGGCCTGTAGTGCTCCCTGCAGGCCTGCCTTGGGGCAGTGATTACATGGAGACGACAGATCTCTGTGACTGGAAACAAGTGCTATTTAATGTAATTTCCGATTTGAATTAACTTTGAGAGATTGGTTTATCGTTTTAAAGTGAACTGAACCAAATGAAAAGTCTATACAGTATCAATAGACTGTTAAATACGCAAAGATTACAGCCTCTGTGACGCCATTAGAGTGGTTGTATCCTTTCCAGTTTGCTAAATGTTTATTGACAACATCTGACTTGTATAATTTGAACATAAGAAAAGACTGCCTTAACTGTGTATATTAAACAGGCCCATTTTAGACACTTTCCCTATTACCATATATAGTTACATCCATGTTTGGAGTGCTTGCTGACATTTGCTATACAGTATTTTTTGATTTCTGCTGCATTCCGTTGTGTCTAGACTTCAGGCAATGAATGGTCTGACTGGGAGAGATGGAACTCGACTATCCAACGCTGGGAGACCAAGAAAGAACTGGCTCGCATCCCCGGTGGACACAGACCAGGAAGTACAGACCTAACGACGACATGACAGTCACACTGACAGCCGCGCGTATACAGAGAATGTACTAAACTGGAATGCACACACCTGCGCACACAGGCGCTAATTATCTGAAGTAGAAGACCATGACACAGTGATCCCATGTATTTATTCAAAACACTGAAGAAACACAGACAGACACGCGTTAGCAGCCAGACAACTGTGCGTATGTTAAATTGAGACGCCTCCCATGAACTGTGTTTCTATTGGAACTGTGTTTTGCTTCTTCTCAGACATGGGGAGGTCGGGCATGCATTGTCAATAACAAAACAAACTATACAACCATAGCATCCAATATATTTTTCAGCAGTACAAAGATTCTGTTTTTTTTTTTTTTATCGCCAGCATATTCTCTACAAAAGTAAAGTTTTTCCAATAGCACGATGTACAAAGGTGTGTATTCCATCCACCATGTTTCGTGTGTACTGTGAGTGTCAGCTGTTGGTGATGAGGATGTGTGTTATGACGCTGCGTTTCTCTTTACGCTCAAGTTGGGTAGGTTATCCACAGTTCAAGACGACAACACAGAGGCCAATATAATCCATTCGTCTGGTTCATCAATTGCCAGTTTAAAAAAAAGTCTCACAATGTCTCAAAAGGCTTAGTTCAGGAGAAAATCATACACACATTCTGATATTCATGCTAAACTCATCCCAGCAGCGGTCCCAGGAGGGAGGTGTTCAGTCTGATTCAGGTTTTGATTGGCTCATTCATTGGTCATTGTTAATATTCATACTTCCTCAATACATGTATTGACACTGTGACACTGTGCTGCTTTTGGCATCATACTTTCTGCAGATCCTGGGAAAAAGGGTCACAATAAATTCAGCGTATAAAAAACATTTTTTTTTTTTTTACAGGTCTCAACACACAATACAAACAGCCATAGTAACAAGATGCCAATTCAGGCAAACAACACAGTCCAATATTTGTGAATAGTGACTGTTTCTCTCCATAGCCACAAGAGGGTGGCATTGTGACATGTCCATTTCCAAATAGAGGACAATAATGCTGGCATGCAAAAGGGGGCTACTGGTTCTGTTTTATTTCTTGTCTGACCTTGTCCATTTTAATTTAGGCAATACAATAAGTGATTTCCAACTTTTGTAGTATTAATTCTTAGATCTCTAAGGTTAATTATGTAATATGTTATGTTATATTATTATATAATCTAAATGTTTACATTGCTGAAAAAATTGTTGGTGTTAAAAAGACAACAGAAACAAAGTGGGGCAAAAACATGGCATAAAAATATAGCATGTTTGTTATACATAAAAATACTTTTCTGAAAATAAATGTAAATGTAAACATATATATATGTACATGAACATTTGTAAAATTTCCCAGAAATTGGCTTGAGCACTGACCGTTTATATACCGTTATTTTAAGCAATAATGGGGTTTACAGGTATGTATACTCATTATCCCGTGATGAGACATAAGACAGGTCAAGCACTGTAAGTGAGGAGGTTGTAAACATCGTAGAGGTCAGCCCAGGGTCACCAGCCTGCTCAGAGCCATCACCACACCGAGCACTTGTCCACAGGGTGCATTGGTGAACCTTTAGGACAGTGGAACACGCGGGCAAACTCGTCAAACTGGGACACACTTCCAATGACTCTGTAGACAGAAGAAAGGCAAGGAGGTCATTGGTCTATCTTGCAAGCAAGAGGTGGGTCACAAGCACAGATTAATTTACTTGTGTCCAGTCATTTTCATTACAAACGGCTTGAGAACAACTGCTCTAGATTAGTCAGCTCAGCAGATGTTTAAACAGTGAATATACTGTATGTAGAATACCTATAGTGCTCAGGTGCATGTTTGTCGGTTAACAGCTGCAGATAGATGGATTGGGATCTTCTCTTCATGCACCAATTCTGCAGAGAAAAACCCACAACAAATAAGTAATGAGTGTGTTGAAAACACCATCTCATCACCACAGTGACCATTGATGGTTTCTTTGGTGGCGGGAACTCATGCCTGTTTGCTCGTTGACAGTCTCTATATTCCTAATGTAATGAAAATAATGGCATATATTTACAACATCAGTGTACACGATCACCAACAGGCTAAATGGACAGGCTCTGTTACCTGTGCAAACGCAATGAAGAGTAGCTGTTCATGTGTGTATTTGAGCCCAGGCAGGGGTCTTTCAGGGCCATGCTCTCTCACCCACTTCTGATACGCCTACATAGTGTACCAGAGCAAATACACATAATGAATAAGCAACCAACACCAATGGAGAGACAAATACGTGCATTCCTGGCATATTTTTACTAGCGTGGAGTACCTTTTGTAATAACATACAACATAAATACACTATTACACTATTGGTTCTCATATGAGGTCAAATATATGAAATGACTCACAAAGTAAGACAGCTTGAGACCTCCCATATCTGCGATGTTCTCACCCAGCGTCAGACGACCGTTCACCTACACAGATAGCAGGCACAGGCAAAACATACTACATTCAAATTGGTAACACAATATTGTGCTATACAGTAATTTGTTATTTTGTACCCTTATGGTATATACATATGAACTAATTAACACTGCTACCCTGTTTGGATAGTGCATCAACTTGTGTGCATTTAACTTTATATATTTATTGATTTAAAAAAGAAGATATAAACAATTACAATCTGTATGTAAATTGAATAATTGTTTCATATAGCATGTGTCTGAATATAAAAGACAGATTGTATGTTTTGCATGCATGTGTATTTTTGAAGTTCAGCTACCCTCTGGTTATAAACTGTGAAGTTATCGTAGAGCTTGACGATGCACTCTGCTTTCTTCTGGAACTTTCTGTATGAGTCCTCTGTCCACCACTGCTTGAGGTTGCCGTTGCGGTCATACTGGCCCCCTATAGACATGAACCATTGCATGACTAAGATGAGGGGCAAGAGGCAGGTGGCACAGTTAGCAAGAGAGCTACACAATCCGGAACCTTCCTTCACAGTTTAGAGGGCTGCCCAGTGCATAATTTAACCGTTTGGCAGTGAGTTCTGTAGACTGCGCAGAACATTGTGTGCATTTCTTCACTCCAATGGCTGCTTTGGGTGGTGAAAATGTAACGGTGAACTATATTTATGACATGCTGTTATTTTTTTAGAGAACTCTTAAACTATGATTCCTGTCAAAGAGACTGTTATAGTGACACTACAGTCTCTCTTTGAGAGATGCTTGCACTTCAGCAGTGTCTGGTGGTTATTAGTCAATTCAAATATAAATGTACTGTTTCAATTTATATTGTATTTATAAATATATAACGTATATACAAACATGCATGTGTATATATTACACACACAATGGCAATACATATATTCATAGTGATATTTTACAGCAGCACCTCTAACTGCTAATGGAAGTTTCAGATTGTGCCTCAAAAAGTAGTCCTTTCTGGTAGCATATACATGAGTGTGTGTGTGAGGCTCTCAACAAAGCATGTCTCAGGCTTACCCCAGTCGTCGTACCCGTGCGTTAGCTCGTGGCCTATGATGGCTCCTATCCCTCCGTAGTTCAGAGACCTTGCAGGGGGGGGGGGGGGACCCGTGGTGCAAGGGGACAGTTTTAACGCCACACGCTTTT